>KN824986.1:0-42295 GCA_000827395.1 Paxillus rubicundulus Ve08.2h10 | reverse complement strand
GACCCAATCAGTGCAATAGCACTCCTACAAGCTTCTGGCTTGAACATCCTTTTCTTGTCATTGCTCTGGAGCCTCCAGGGACACTCCATCACTTCCTTACATCACTTGTCTCCATTTCCCCCTTGTTCCTGTTCCTGTTCCCTTGATTCTCATTAGTGAGCGCTTCTCTGCCCACTCTGCTACATACATATACTTAGTTTTCACTTTGAATTCCTCAGTTGTTCTTTGCCCCTCTTTGGCAGCAGCTGAGGTGAGTTTACTTTATACCTATTTATTACTCCTAGCTAATCCCTAGTAGTCTGGGCAATCACTGCCCTATTATAGGTGAATATAGTCGTTCTTTGCCCCTCTTTGGCAGCAGCTGAGTCTGGGCAATCACTGCCCTATTATAGTTTTGGTCAATAGCTCTATTTTTTGATAGTTATATGAGTACACCAATATTTCTTTGAGCTGTGTAATGTTGATATGTGATATGTGACAAAAACTATAAGAGGGCAGTGAATGCCCAGGCTACTAGGGATTAGCTATGGGTATCAAATAGGTATAGAATAAACTCACCTCAGCCACTGCCTAAGGAGGGCAAGGAATGACTGAGGAATCCAAAGTGAAAAGTAAGTATATATACATGTAACAGAGTGGGCAGAGAGAGGCAAGGACCACTTTGTCTTTCAGCAAATTGGTGAGAAATTGGCTGACATATTTCAGCTGGATTAACAAATCTGGCAAATGAACATAGTGACCAAACTTAGTTTAACTATG
This sequence comes from Paxillus rubicundulus Ve08.2h10, assembly GCA_000827395.1. Lineage (NCBI taxonomy): Eukaryota > Fungi > Basidiomycota > Agaricomycetes > Boletales > Paxillaceae > Paxillus > Paxillus rubicundulus. Next base: position 41,536 of record KN824986.1, on the reverse strand, counting down.
TATGACATTTGAATATAGCACAAACTCTCTCACAGAGGGTACATATGTCTACAGAAATATACCACTTTGGGACCTAAACATATTTGACCTTGTCTGCCCATAGGCAGGCAAGCACAAAAATGAATAGACAAAAGAGCCAAGACAAACCTGAAAACATATTGCACCTGGGTTCATAACTCTGCTTATTTATTTTTTTCATTTGAAGACCAGATAATAAATTTGTACTAAATATAATTATCATACATTTCTACTAACATAGGTACAATTTGTTTCCGAGTAAGTCACCAATTTGTTAGCTTCTCCAATTGATCATTGTCTCAGGTGTGACCTCCTACTTTGGTGCATACCCAAACGCTCACAGAGAGTCCCGTGACGTTAGCGAAGTGTAATTGGACCACAGGTAGCGCCAACTCTGATTTCAGGACTTCGTCTGCTCTGCTGGCACCGAGCATCTCGGTCCTTCGCTGCAACATCGACTCGGATGCCACGTTGCCCACAATACTCAGCTTTCCCAAGCCATGCATCTTGCCGATCACCGCATCAAGTGCTCGTTCTTCTTGCCCTCTGGCACCCCGCAGGACTCCCGTGTGTCGGATTGTGAGGCAAGACACATTTTTTCGAGATAGCGTCGAGAAGCCTCCGAAGCCCAACATTGGTAATTCCATCGATGCTGTCGAAAGTAACGCGTTCAAGTGTTCGCAAGGACGTGGCCATGAGATACATGAGTTCGTTGTCGGTTATGAACACTGGGTCTGTGATTAGCTCGGCCAGAGCACAGACTGGAAGCCGCAAAGCAGTTACTAATTCCGTCGTAGTATGAGGCTGGGCGCCGTGTATGGTCAAGGATTTCAGGGATGGCCAACTGGCAAGGCAGTGCGCCAGCTGCACGATGCTGATAACCCCGTCATCACTGAGATGACGGGGGCTTGCCCGACCAGTAGTAAATGTATGCAATTCACGAAGATCACATAGTGCGCTAGCCAGCGCCTCTGTCTGATTCGAATCGAGATTGTCGAGTTGCAGACTTTGTATATTCCCCACACTGTGGACGATGGTTATCAAATTCGAGGTAAAGGCAGACACAGACGCAGGATTATCATGATTGACAGCAAAGAGTGAGCTCCTGAGGTACTGCATGCGGAGATCCTTGATAGAAAGCCGAGCGCGGGTTGCTCGGTTAAAACTTTTCCAAGTACATGGGTGTTTGGAGGGAAAAATGACATGTAAGGGGCACGGAGGTCAGAGAGCAGAAGATCCAGAGAACAAGACCACTCGCAGCACGCCAGGGCACACGATAAGAGATCGTGACACCAGCCGCTGTACCGAGCCCGCTGTACCTCCCAAAAGATTTGCAGAAGAATTTCTGTAGGAAGACCTATCCGTGGAATTTGAAACGTGGTCTGATTCGGGAGAACCCGGACAATACGCGTGATCTGTAGCCACATGGATCGTCTTACGAAGATCAAATTGTGGTCGGATTTGGCCCGTATGTCCATCAGGGTACCTAATTTGACAGAATGGCCGAAATATTGGACAGTGAACAGCGGGACGGATCGCTCGGTATACTATCGTCTTCTGGTTCATGGGCGTTACCTTGCGACAGATCAATTGTTGACCCCATGTGTTGGATATTCTGTCAATAACTACTGCAGAGATACGACCTTAGGTTCGTCACGCGTCACAAATGAGGAAAACTCCTCGCCAATGTGCTCCGATAAGAAATCGGGCAAAGATCAGTCTGGATTTTCAAAAAATCAACGAACCTAAGGACGTATCTCTACAGTAGGTGGGGGTTATTCAGGTCCACCACACCGGCAGTTTACGCACCAAACCCTTCCTTTTTTCTTCAGACATCTCTCTTCTGCAGCACAAAGTGATCTGTACAGCGGAGAAAAGATGTCTCGATTTCTCGTTGAAGACCACAGACAATGTTGTCTGCCAGTTGTCGTCCAAACTGCCTCTTTGCTATTGGTGCTCGCTCGAATAGCCAATATGGAGTGGCTGCGTGTGACGAAGGGGATATCTTGCTCTCATCCATAAGTGGGTACACGGATTGAGAGTTGCAAAGTCAATCACTATGGCTGACACTGGGACGTCTGCAAAGGGGACTTTACTTGGTGGGTCAAACTAGATGCAAGGGAGAACTTCTTCGACGAGGCCAACGATTAAGACGGGGCACAGCAGTGGAAGTTTGCCGTGGACACTGCACAATTTATACGATTATCGCGCTGCGGCGCCACTCTGTCGCAGTCTAGCACTGACATCTCAGCATCAGCCCTCTTGAATGATAATAAAATAAATACTAACTCGGAATTCGAGTGTGTCCTGATGGGCTGCATAAATCTCCGAATTAGTATGTTGAAGAAACAAATTTGAAAAATACCTCCTTGTTTACCTAGCTATCTTCGTTTACGCAGTATGTTATAACAATATTACCTACCCAGGGTGGTCCCATCAGGGGAAAAGTGAGGAGATTATAATCAGTTATGTGCTCCGCAGGCCGCTGAAAGAGTTCATACACATGTAGAATCTCGCGACGTTGCCATCCTGCAAATGCCTTCCAGTGGAGCGCGGCTGCAAAGCGACTGAGAGGTAATGACTCGGACGGAACTTGATATTTGGCCCACCAGCATTAATATTGTCACAAAGCATGGACATCGTGCTTCAGTGGCATTTTCCTTCGTTGCTAGCGTGGTTTCCGATGTAAATCCAAGGCAGTGCGCTTGCGCCACGACTGGCCAAATCAATAATCATAATCATAAATCACTCAGGCACTCCCCTCAAGGCCTCACTGCGTGTCGAGACTGGCGACGCAATCCTGGCGTCTGGTGTTGAATGGGTGTAATATCCGAATACAACATTCCTAGTGATACCTAATATTAGTAATACAAAGAGAATTACAACCGATGCTATTCAGTGCACTGACCTTCCTAGCCCCTAAGGCTCACTGGGTCCCTCTTGATCGAATCGTGCCCACAACACGTGTACATAAGGTTAAGTCGTTTCGAGTCTGACTCGACACCATCCCCTCGACGATGACCATGATCTTCCTCCCCCAGGATGCCACTCAACGGCATCACCTGGAGGATAATCTTCCTAGACATTCCTCCGGGAATAAACGCCCTCACTAACACCAGTGGTTCCTTCGTATTCTGGGCCATTTCGAGCGCTGTTTTCAACCTCGCATTTGCAAACCTCTCGCAAGCGCACTTGATCCCAAATGGGTTCGGAGCGACGCGTTTCGAGTCGAAGGTGATATCAACATGCCCACCCAGAAAATTGAGTTCCACGACGTGAATTTTGAGATTATGCCCACTGATCCGCAATTGGTGTTTCTTCAGCTCAGAGATGATCACCTGATCCAAGAATCTAATATCCTTGGTGTGCACGCCGGACATTTGCCCTCCTGCATATGATGTTTGAGCGACCAGTAAAAGGCAACCACAATACACTTACTCGTGTGGAAGCAACGTTGGTGAACCATCTTGCAATACGGCTTGTGCTTCCCCTGCTGCCAGTCATAGCGCTGGCACGCCTTGCTGCAGTAGAAGGCATGAAGACAGCCCTCGCAACGTTTGAAGGTTCCCGTGTCGCCTGCTCGTGCACACTAACAGCGTGACTATATCAAATGAACTATTTATACTACTTTGTCCAGCTCACCTTCTCGTTCTGACAGGTTTGGATGTGATGTCCGTCTGCGATATCACGTTTCATCAATTTGCGACGCTCAGCTACTGTCTCCTTTAGCCTTATCCAAGCCTTATGGAGTTGGCCGCCAACTATGAGATTCGCATCTAATCTAGTTCTCTCCACCTCGTCCACGGAAAGCGTTATCGGGCGCAGGACCGAGCGGTAAATGGTGTAGCTCTCCAACAAGTCCCCTAGCAGGAATGCGGGCTGTTTCCCAGCTGCGGCGTTATCTGTGAAGGGCAGCAGTGGCTCGCACTTGACCAGCGAGGGGATAAGCTTAGAGTTGAGGGCCTGGAGGATAAAGGGTATTCCGTCCATATCCTCCAACCGGACCTGCAAAAAGATTGCCGCGTTGGCCATGCATCTGGCAGCCATTACCCGCTTCTCCACTATCCAATGTTGCGAAACTATGAGCCCTAGGACATCTGTGGCAGCTTTGATGGCACCTTGGCGTAACAGTGATAATCGAATGTTCTCGCGGAAGGAGAGTGCTGAAATGATGTGCATGTCCCAGCCGATGCAGTTTAGGTCTAGAACTCCCTGCGATATTTCGCGATCGAGGTGACGGAGGGCGATGGATGCTATGAGTTCGGTGTCGTTATGAAAGGTACGAAGGAGGTTTTCCCAATCGATGGTAGTTCCCTTTTCATGAGCGATGAGAAAGCACGAATTCAAGACAGCGGATTCGCGTTGGTTGTTTCCATTCGAGGACCAAGTGAAAAACCGGGCATCCTTTGTCTCTAGGTACCACAGGTCGCAAATCAGCCGCATCACCTCCCGATCAGTAGTGACCATTTTCGACCAGGACATAACGAGCCTGTCTCGCACCAAGCCGAGAAATTCGAGCACCGCGCTTTTGCAGTTGAGCCGCAGATCGAGGTCGGCGTCCTTTTGGGTGACTATTTCCTTGTAAAGAAAGAGTATCCATTTTCTGATATCATTCCAATGGTGGACGAGTCCCTCGACGAGTTTTGAGCTGATTTCGGGGTGAGACAGCCATACTGGTAGGGTCACACCAAGCCCGGTCAAACAGATAAAAGGGATTTCAAAAGTTTCGAGGAGAAAGTCCTCCCGCCGTTGCAGACGTGGTATCTTGTTGGCATCGAGTTGGTAATACATTACTGCGACCATGCGCTGGTATTGGGAGGGTGCACATCTTTCGTCGCTGGCATGTGCGGCAAGCAACGTAAATGATTTGATGGAGCGCTGGATGGCTCCACTGATGAGGTCCTGGAAAAGAGGGAGAGAAATATGGATGTCCAACCCAGCCCGCCCAAGGATAAGCAAGAAACTTACGTCAAACTCGGCATTTCGCTGGGATAGCATAGCACCGATGGATTTTCAGAGAACACCGCAACAAAGGATTTCAGATTCTGACAAGAGGGTGTATACAAGACGAGCGTGGTGGTCTGCGCAGTGATCAGACTGGCGGAGTTTGGACGAGATAATCTAACAATAAATACAAGGCATACTTTACGATGGTACGTAGAAACCGCTAACAGTCGATCCAGAACAACATGCATGATGGTGACGGGGGACACAAGAGGCAACGTTCTTGATCTATAGGGACAAACACAAAGTAGCCTACATAGAAACTTGCAACACGTGTAGACTATCCGACCACAACACCCGCAGACTTCCTACGTGCAGGGTATATAGTACCTACTCTAGTTACTATGACCCCCTCTTCGTCAAAAAACTTTTTGGAACATTCAGGTCTCGCATCCTTCACAATTCGAAGAACCTTCCTCACGCCATCCGTCACCTCAGAAGCTCCATCTTCGCCGCCCTTGTCTAGCACAATCGCAAATGAGGAGTGTGACTGGAGTGCACGGGGTGAATCGCAAACGTGATCAAGTCAGGACGTTCTTTCAGTTGTTTATACGTCTAAAGTACTTGGCGACCGTGTTATGCGGATACTCACTGGCATGTTCAACCCTACCTTACTAATGCTATACGTCGCATGGTGTCCGCCCACATCCATCCCGATCTTCCTAGCGTACTGGAGATGTTGACAAGAACCTTCCTCGTACCTCTCTCGAGAAGAGGAATGCATTAATGAAGGTCCGAATAACAAGCGCGGGACCCGTCGTTTATCTCGACTGTGCTGACGAGATCGGAGGTGCTCATGTCACCAGGTGAGTCATTCTTCGGCGCCTGGACAAAGAAGTGGGTCGCTTAAGTCATTGTTTTTTTCACTGTCGTAAGTGAAGAAAGGTCACCACCACCCCCGCATTGTTAATCAAGAAGTTAAGACCTCGCGAGCCTCAAATGCTTTCGACTTCCCCCTATGCCATAAATACGGATGGTCCATCGGCGACGTTGAGCTGTATGATAGACAGAGAGCCCTTCCTAGCGGAAGACTCTGAAAGAGATCGCAGTCTTTAAGCGCCTTCTGTGTTGCGACAACTAGCAAAGACGACGGCTGACGGGATGAACTCTTGGACAAGGCCAAAGCCGAGGCCACGAGAAGCGCTGTAAGGACCGGTAGAGTTGTCTGGAGTATCCCATTTAGTCTAGTAAAGCCACGTACCCTGTGATCAGACAGGTAGGCATGCAGGTGGATCGATGGGAATTGGTGTAAACGAGGCACATGGGCGAACAACTTCTGTGAAGCAGCCACGTAATCAACCTCCGCTGCATGGGATCGTTGGGCTCTAAACGCGTTGATGTTGCTAGAAGGATTATGCGTGCCCACGAATCGAGGGTTTCGGATGGTCATCAGGCTTGTTTTGCCTGCGCCGAACTACGCGCATTATCGGGAGTCAGGAAACAGCCAGACTCCAGGACACAGGCGACCGAACTGAATCTGAGTCGACAGCAGACCTTGTTTCATCTACTTCATGGAACGGTTTGTGGCGACAATAGTGAATTTGGGCGTACTGTGCCATATTCGGGAATATGGCATGGTTTAGGGATCATGGCGTAGATGAAGACCGAATCGGACTCTGTCGCGATTAATAGACAAGGTGTGGTGCACCATTAAGGTGTTGATATCGCTCAGGCGTTTGCAGGCATCAAGTTGGTTAAACCAACTGGAAGCCTGGAGAATATTGCGTGACATTATACTGATTGGTCACATTGGTTACAGGTGTGACGGGCGCGGAGCCGTAATCACGCGCTCGGATCGTGTCATAATGAGTTCTTCATGCTATCGCGTTCACCATCCTGGGCGACGTGGGACGTTCCTTCTCTTCCACCATGGCGGTCGACCAGGTCATATTAGCAGGCGATAGCAGCGACGAGGAACTCGACTGGGAGGAAGTTCATGTGCCAGAGCAGCAGCCAACTTACGAATCAGAGGAATTTAACACACCACTCGAGCTGGAGCTCTCAGGACCTGCACCCCGCGCAAACATCGAAATCACCCTCCAAACACGTGTGAAGAAGGACGACTCGAAGTGAGTGCTCGATTTGCGCCTTCGTCCATCCTGAAATGTCTGATTGTGTGCATGTAGGAAGAAGGCAAACGCTGCCCTGTACGCCCAGAGAGTTGCCAGAACGACCAGTCACAAAATTCATACTGTTGCTCTCCTGGCTAATGCTCGGGTGCGAAATAAGTTGTTAAACGACGAGTTGCTCCATGTATGTCGCATTCTGCTTATGCTGTCTGCTTCGCAAGCCGACTGATGTATCAGGCTCGCCTGCTCTCTCTGACCCCGCTATCACTCCAAAATGGGTTTGCCATGATACATAAATCTCGTGTCCCAGATCAGAACAAACGCGGTCGTTTGTTTGAGGCTGCTGTCGTTCGGCTCGTTGATTGGTGGAGTGGCACGTTCTTTTCGGTCACACCAACGGGGCACATCAAGAACAGGACTTTTGACGAGGTACAGGAAGAGATCTCTCAGTCCAACGAAACATATGACCCTGAGTCAGACCCCATTGGTTCTGAGCGTATCAGAAGTGTCAACTCTCTCATGAAACATGCCCTGATGCAAACTGGGTCACGAGATACCAGTTCACAACTCTTCACGGCATTATGTCGAGCCCTTGATATCCCCGCTAGGCTTGTGGTCAGTTTACAGAGCGTTCCTTGGCAATCTAGAGTCAGGACGTCGGCTGTCAGGAAAACTGGCTCCAAAGGCAAGGGTAAAGCACCGCAGACTCCTGTCGAAGTTCAAAAAAAACCTGCAGCGAACGATGAGAGTGAGATGGAGGAAGTCGACATTTCACCGTCTTCCCCAAAGGGCAAAGGTAAACCACTGGCAGATCATAGTGCCGATTTCTGGACGGGTGTATCGGACAGTGTTGGCTCACCGTCGATATCCAGGGAAGGGAAAAGAGAAGGCACACCCAGTAGTCAAATTTCGCAGGCCAAAAAGTCAATCCACTAGCCGTGGCGGATCCCCGGCATTAGGGGGGAGGTCGCTTAGTACGTTCTGCATGCTGTTGTTTGACGCCTACTCAGCGGCTATATGCGAATTTTGGTTGTAGAATCACCGGATCCAACGACCACGCCACCTGTATTCTGGACGGAGGTGTTCTCTCGTGCGGATTCACGTTGGTTGCCGGTTGATCCCATCCGCGGCATTGTCAACAAACGCCATCTGTTTGATCCAAATTTCCCTCCTATAGGTTCATCCAGGATGCCAGTCCAACAAGATAACCGTATGCTCTACGTTATCGGCCTGGAGGAGGATGGCTTCGGTCGCGACATCACAGCGCGGTATGCCCGTGACTACACTGCCAAGGTATCCAAAGTTCAGGGTGTTGGAGCAGGTCCTGCTGGGAAGCGCAAAGAATGGTGGTCGCGAGTGGTGCAAATGATCACAAGACCTTATCGCCTCGTATGTTTGCTCGATTCCTGTGGATACGTCGGTAATAAATTCACCGCACCATCTCTTCTTTTTCCAGCAAAGAGACGACCTTGAGGACGAGGAACTGCACAATCATCAGCTGACAGAAGGCATGCCCACCACGATTGCGGGCTTCAAGGATCATCCCCTGTCCGTCGATCTTATCCGGATGTCTTTTTTTTGCTTTAAACTCATCGAGAAATTCAGGTACGCCCTGGCTCGTCACCTCAGGCGCGACCAAGTAATCGATCATCCCACGGAGCTTGGCAAATTCAGAGGTGAACCTGTATATCCACGTTCGTCCGTAATCTCCCTGAAGACTGCGGAGAACTGGATGCGACAGGGACGCGTGATACGTCAAGGAGCTCAACCCATGAAAATGGTGAAGCAGCGTGCGGTAACTGTCAGCCGTCAACGAGAGATGGAGGTTGCGCTCGAACGTGCAAACGCGGACGGTCATGCCTGCCCTGATGAGGATGTGATGCAGGGGTTATATGCAAGATCTCAAACAGAGCTATACAAACCAGGGGCGATCCAGAACGTGATTACCTTAACCCTCTTTTTTTTTTTTTTCTTCCTCGCGTACGTTTATTAAGCCTCCTTTTTGAGCAGGGGAAAATCCCAAAGAATGATTTTGGGAATATCGACCTATACGTACCATCAATGCTGCCAGAGGGCGCGGTTCACATTCCGTGTACGTGCACTAATGCTTCTTATCATATCAGCCAACGTTGACGTCAAGTTTATGTAGCCAAGGGGGCCGCTAAAGTAGCCAAGAGACTCGGATTTGATTATGCAGAGGCCGTGGTACGCTAAATAAGGTTCTCTTTGAGGATCATCCACAAATACTAAGTTTAATACAGACAGGATTCGAATTCAAGAAACGGAGGGCATTTCCTGTTATCGAGGGCATCGTGGTCGCCGCCGAGAATGAAAACGTGATTGTCGATGTATGTTACGGTTTTTTACATATCGTTCTGGGGCTGACTCGGGTTTAGGCATGCCTAGAAGCGGAACAAGACGCAGAAGAGAAGGCTCGTGAAAAACGCCTAGAGCGGGTGTGCAAGCGGTGGATACGCCTTGTGCAAGGTCTCCGTATCAGAGATCGCCTCCAAAGGCAGTATGCCTCGAATGTAGAGCACGATCCTCAGCAACAACAACACTGGCTGGATACCCAGGGCGCCGACGCGGGCGGAAATGAGGAGGTAGGTGGATCAAGGACAAGTTCATCCAACTACGTTGCTCACCCAGTCTTTGTAGCAAATGGGTGGCTATCTCACCACTGCGGATGACGTTGTGGAGCCGTTTCATTTGCCTCGGGGTATACATCATTACTCGTCATCGACCATACGCTCTGTCGCTGACGGTCGCACTGGGGACGAAAAGGGCGAGACGGTCCACAAAGGGGCGATATCCGCAGAATCGCCTTCTCGAAATCTTCCGCCTTCGCCAACTGAGGACAGAGACATGGACCCCGTGGAAGGTTCCTTCGCACTTCAGCCCAGTAGAGGAGCGCCAAAGAGCATGGCGGAACTCGCGGAATACCATGCGCAGAAGGCACAGACTACGGTACGACAAGATGGCCCTCCCTTCGAACCTGCCGGATCAGAAAGTCGAGCGACTTTTCCAGAAGATAAGAAAACCCGAGGTGGTCGTAACAGCCATGGGTCAAATCTATCGACGCGTACCCAAACGTCTCAAGCGACGCGATCATCAAAAAAGAGGGCCCGAAGACGCAGTGCAAGTTCTTCTGATCATGACGTCGAAGCTTCACCTCCAAAACGTCGCCAGGGAGCATCAGTCACACTAGCTTCGAACGCCCCTCCAACCCGCGTTCTTCGACAACGACCACAAAAGAGCGCAGCCAGAATTCAGGAAGAACGGGAGATGGAAGAAGCCTATAGAAGAGCGGTCAAAGGCTAGGTATCGGAGGCTCAGTTTTTACGGATCTATCTTACGATGATTTGTCTGTCTAATGTATCCAACCACAGTCCCGTAGGACCTCCTAATGGCGTTGCAATGTTATTATATTATTATGAACTCGTGGCTACTGCATCTCCCTCGATGTTCTCGGCCGTTGGATTCGATATGGGTACTAAACGTGCGAAAGTCAAGTAGGAAGTGTGCCCTCGGACTTCTGGTGATGCCTTTGCGAGGTTGACCTTGGCTGGAGGTGCCTCAACTTGACTCGGATCAGTGGCGAAGCCCACGTTCGCTGATGCGAGGGGAGTGGCCTGAAACGTTGATCCCTCTTGGTCGTTGTTATCCTCGAGAGCGCTGGATTCCTCCGTCCTCGCTCTCTTATCAGCCTCCAGGCCTTTCAGGTCGTCCTCCCGTTTCCTCTTGCTCGCATTTGCAATCTGGCGCAATCTCTTTTCCTCCCGATTTTGCTCCATTTTTTTGAGCTTGTCGATGATATGACTCAGTGGGAGCGGTGCAGGGAGGTGCTGGACTTCGTGTGGCCGCAACAGGGTCTCATACATCGTGATGTCTACACGCAACACGTCATGGGGCGTCAGCTTCTCAGAAAATATGAACCCACCCGTGAAGCCCGCATCGTTAAGAGCGTTGACAGTGCGGAGAACTTGCTCGATGCACGGACTAAAGCAGCAGATACGTGTGGGGCAGTCTTTCTAGCGAATGAGAGGTCAGCCCAAGAGATCCAACCCCCCCCCCTCACCGGCGAAATAAAATCTCCGACGTACCCTCAACGCTTTCTTCGCATGCTCCACTGCATCCCAAGGTGCAGGGAGGTCAAGGAAGACTGTTTACGAACGAAGTGAGCGAGTTCCGGTTCTGGAATGGAGTTTAAATATGAAATACCAGAGTCTACTGAATTCTCTACTGTGAAGCCGTCCTTGCACACGTTACGGTGTGTAAGGGTCACGATGTCCTCTATGCCGTGGCGAACAAATTCCTCTCTGAAGACGATTAACTAAGATGTATTGTTGGCAGCTGGTGCAAGCGAAGAAGGCTTACCTCGCCTTGTCGGCACGAGCTTCATGAAACTCGTAAGAGTACAGGTGGCCCGTGGAGCCAATAGTCCTTGCCACGGAGTGGGAGAAAGAACCCGAACCTGTACCTGATCAGATGAATGAGCATGTGTGACGCTCGCGTGCAATGGCCGCCTGAGACATATGTACCTAAATGAGAACATAAATGGCAAGTGAAAAATGGAAATAGGAGACATATAGGGTTGATAGAGATATAGGCTTGAGCTCGTGTGGATCTCTGAAATCTGAGGCAATTCAGATGGCGGCCAAGAGAACGCACAAGAAACTCGTGGAATATACCAAGACGGGATTTTGGGAATAGGACCTACCTGCCTCAATCACGCGACTTCCGCGCCTTATGTCCAGCCATGAGGTGATGAAAGCGATATCAGCGAGGTATAGAATTTGCGTTCGATGTGGTAGTGCCATTGTCCAAAGTTCTGGAGTAGGACGGAGGAGATGAATGAAACCCTTGCCATTGCGAGACCCTACTTTCGACCCGTACGGTATGCCGATAAAATCGACATGTTTGTAGTGGCCAAAACGGCTGTTGAAATCCTTTCCTGGCGTGATCAACAACGGCTGGATCAGTTCCCGAGTCTAAAAGAAGTTGCAGCAGTGAGCTCCCCTTTTTCCATCGACTCATCGTATCTGGATCATACCTGCCAAATGATGACAACGTCACCTGCTGCGACTTGACGATTCGTAGACCACATCCAGATCGATGGTCTCCTCCGTCAGGTCAGGTGGTGGAGATGTGTCACAGGCAGGGGGTCGAGATTGAGGTGTTCTTGGTCGATGGCGAAGATCTCGCGAACCACGTGTCAAAATTAAATATCAAACCTTGACAATGTCGGCGCTAGAACGTGTTTCTTTATTTTATTTTATCTGTACCTTTGAGAAACGAGACTCGTCACGCGTGAACACCAGGGACCGCATTGTCCACGCATTGCTGATGGTGGCGCTGAACATCAACAGTAAAATTTAAGATACCCATGGTCATGACATCCTCAAAGCACCCCCACCCTCGCCATAGAGGCAGTCATCTCATACTCCCTTTGCAGTGAATACCAAGTATCGTGGTTATGTCCAGGAACTTTGCGCTCCGAGAACCTATTTCATGCTCAGAATCTATAGTCCCCTGTCAGGCAGATAAAAAGATCACAGTCCTGGCACCCGCTTGAGCTTACTTCTGTCCACCAATTTTCTCCGGTCTTCTTGTCTTTCACCCACCAACTTCTCGTCCCTCCGCGACCGTCGTTCGTGCCTTGACCGTTGTCACGACCATTGGTTCGATTGCCATGGATTTCAACACACCCCGCGTCTCATGCAGTATGTGTTTCGCCCACTCTTTCATTGTCGTGTGCTGATGCACCAGGGAAGTTGCCATTGTCGACTTCTCGGAGGATGTCAGTATCATGTTCGTTCATTTGTTCCATCGCTCGCTAATCTCGCGTCTAGGCCCGCTGGCTATTTGTCACCGAGTCGGTCACTGAGCTATTGGGTATGTGTTCGTCAACGTTATGCATATCACTCGGTTCACGGCGTCTCGTGCCCAGGTTACGAGCCTCGGGATGTGATCGGGCAACCAGCGCTGGAGATGGTGCACCCTGACGAATTCCCTGCTGTCAGAAAGCTCCATTAGTGCGTTTATTGCCAGTCAATGCCGTTATCTTTGTTCTGATTCGAGCTTGACTTTTCCTGCCCAGCGATACCATCCGCCAGGACAAAGCGGCTGTCATCGCATATCTTCGTATCAAACATAAAGATCCGTTCAAAGGGTATATCCTTTGCGCTGTTGTGAGCACTTGTTTTCCATTCTGTATCTCTGTACTCGACGATTGATCGATCAGTCCCGCACTGTGGTTCATAACGTACTGGTTGGGAGCATCTCGCTCGCCATACCAGGTCCTAAAGCGTTCCAAAATGCATCTACAGCTCAAGAGGTCGTCGTTTTAACCCCATCCGCAAAGGATTTTGAATTCAGGGTAAGTTCCTTGTTCTCTTCTCTGCGTTAGTTCCAGGCTTACATTTGAAAAGCGCTGGGGTGATCCATCTCCAATGCCTCCAAGTCCCATTCCCAATATATCAATTTTCGACGACGAGCCCGAAGACGAAGGCGGCAAACAGAATCCGGGAGTGCCAACCCCCGCACCCCAACCCATTCTCAGCTACAAGCCGCTCCCCTCACAGTCCTTCCGCTCAGCGCTCATACTTGACCGATTTTCCATTCACTGTCCAATTCAGTACTGCTCGAATGATCACCTTCTCTCCACCACGACGGTGATGGGGCGCAGTTTTTTCGACTTTGTTGCCCCTCGATGCGACGCAATAGTGCGCAGCTGGATTGACGTCATTAAAGCATGGGGTGTCAACGAGCGTGGCCAACCGAGCGAGGGCGGATTTGGTTATGGAAAATTTATTTTACTTCCCAAGGGCAGGGACTCTAGGTACGCACCGTCACTCCGTCAACACGTCCAACGCCCGATCTTTCTTCCCACAAGGAACGACCGCATTCCTGATGCACCGTCAAGTCGGCGCCGCGAAATGGCGGGGCCTACGAAGAGCCACGCAGCTAGATCTCAAGCCCTGGCAGGTTCGAGCATGCGTTCTAGACTCTATTCTTCTGTCGTGTCTGGTGGTGTGACTTCACCCGGCGAAGAAGTCGTGGTCGATGCCATTTTTTCGGGTCACTCTGATGGTGTTCTTGTTATTCTGCGTGCGACATCACCTCGCATTCACACTTGATACCAACCTTGCGTGAAATTTTCATTGTATTGTGATTTTTTCGTGGTTTCTTGATTATATCTTGCATTGTTTGTGTTACCTTTTCTTCTCTGTTGTCACTCTTCATTCTCTCTGCTCCCATGTATTTTACTGTTGGATGTATCTTTTCTTTAGAGCCCACGGCGATATTTGGTACGCAGGAAGTTTTTTTTAAAAATTTAGACAGTCATAGTTGAAATGGCCCGCCGTAGACTCGTGTAACTTGACTCCCTCTCACATGATCATGACCCCAATTTCAGCACCTCACGGAGTGTGAGAAGCCTCCACATGCACGCCTTTTGAATAGGGAACTAACGGTAACAAAGTACCACGAGGCGTCACGCCCGTGAGCGCTGAACCTCCGCTGAACCCCGTCGCGTGCTCGTTTGACTCACCGTTTCTCAACGGGCTCCAAACCCCCCAACGGTTCCGTGATTTCTGTCAGCTGTCATGCCAAAGCTTCGGGTCACAAGTACGCTCTCTGGGAAGGGCCATTAGCATACCACTTCACAGCCCTTTTGAATATGGCAACGATTATCCAACCTTTTCGTAAACTTTCAGGCTCGCAGCATGTCTCAGGCAGCTCGCATGTGATGAGTTGCCCGAGGAACCAAGGTTCGAACCTTGCGATCTCGACCCACAGCCTCGTTAAAATATTTTTAAAAGCATTCTATACTGACGCCGCCTCGTGGGTCATGAGCGCAATGGTAATTCCTGAATCGACCGAGCCTCCTGTCTGTCTATGAAGTAAGTTCGGCACTTTCCTTGGACACCCCTGACCAATTGTAACTTGCCAAGCCAAGCGTTGCATGTGCCAGTGTAAGAGAAGGGGTGAAAGGGGGCACCTTAACATCCCACAAAGCGCAATCTGGATCCGGTACGACACAGGTATCGGTCTGACAGCCCAGACACCGACGAGGGTGGACTGTAGAAGGAGCTTTTCGCAAGTTAACGTTAGAGGCGCGTGGTTTATTTTAATTCGTTGATCGAGGTTGCGTTGCGTTCCATTGCAACACTATCTCGTGATCAGGCCTGCGGGGTGGAGGCGGGCTTGGGGTAACGACTGTCTTGGTTTGACTGTCTGTTCTGTCTGAAGGGGACCATGTCTGAACTGGCCATTGGCGCGATTATGGTGCGAAAGAAACGCCCTCGCTACTAGTGCCTACGAGGCGAAGGCCCGTGTGCGCCAGCTTGTTGGGCGAAACGTTTGACGTTGTGCCCGCGGCTGTGGCTGCGGGGGTAATACAGAAGGGAACGAGTCATGCATGATTAGACGAGACATGTAACTGCGAACGCACCTCCGCGGCACCCCGATTTTTCCTCAGTTCAGACTGAATCTGTCGAGGACAAGGTGCAATGACTGGTTTCGCCGCCTGGCACAGGACGTGGCGAAGACACCTCGTCCGAAGGATGAAAACAGGTGATCGCTCAATGACTTGTCATACCATTTGTCAACGATTCACCCATAAAGATGCCACGGAACGCGAAGGATGTTGATAACAGGCGGTGGGTTTAATTTCCACCTTTTTTTCAGGAAACGCAGCGATCCCAGCCAATATGCACCAATATTTTGCAACGACTGACGAGCGGAAAAACGTCTGTGGTACAAGTTACCAGAAATAGAAAAAAGGAAGGAGGTGAGCGACAAAGATCGGGAGTTTTTGGATGTGAAAATTGATATGACGGACTCAACGCCGTGGCAGAATTCGCTCTTTGGGTGTTCAGAGTTGTCCGCCTCAGCTTCAACAAGTACCACTGCACCGTTCAAAGGGCCAAGGTCATAATGTAGCAGGACCGCAGAACATGCTCGTCCTTGGTTGAAGAAAACTGGGTAGCCTACGTAGTCCGTTCTGAAAAGAAGTCGAATCGATTGTTGGTAGAATAAGCTGTGTAGGCGTGTTTGAGCTTGGTTGGGATGGTGTTGGCTGTTGCGCGCTTGTGCCAGTCAACAACCAAGCACTTCTCACACATCTTCCACAATGTCTCGCCGTCGCTCAGCATCGAATGCAATGGGCCCACCCCCAGATAGAGATCTCGTTATGGGCCCTCCACCACCCCCCATCCCATCAACTCAACAACAACCCTCGAAAGATAATCAAGACATCGTCGAAAAGTACAGAAAACTCAAAAGACGCTATTTCGAGTTGGAAGATGTAAGTATCACATACACCCTTGGAAGTAGCAAGACTGGAACCCCACAAAAACAGAAACACAAGGAATCACAGCACGAGCTTAAACTCTCTGGTGAACGAAACGTCAAACTGCGAGAGGAACGAGAGTACGTTCCACATTTGCTGATTCGGCCTCAACTACCCACCCGCTAAATCCTTCCACCAGGCTCATTCTACAACGAATACAGGAACTTGAAAATCGTGGCGAGGCAATTACTCCTGGCGTGCCTTACCCTCCATCAAGTGCATTTCCTCGTTCCCTGCTGTCTTCCCGAGCTCGCACAGCCTTCGTAACCAATCTACGTCAAGCTATGGCGGAAGACGAATCGGATGACCACAGTGTCGATCCTTTGCTCACTTCCCGGCATGTCGGGCCGCTAGCTCGCAAGCGCGCAGAGGAAGAGTACCGTGAACGGATAGAGGATGAAGCTCGCGAGGCTCGTCGTCAAACCAAACGATCTCGGGGAACCGCCAAAGGCAAAGAACCCGTCACCCAATCTGTCCCTGGCCAGCCACTCCTAGCCATGCCTCCTGCTCCACAGCATCCTGAGGAGGGTGGGTCACCACCCCTCCTCGTCTCTAAACAAGGAACCCGCCTGCGTCTCAAACCCCCAGTCAGACCAGGATCCGCGGAACGCGATCCTGGTTCATCAGCCAATCACCGTCCACCATCTCCCTTGTCTCCGATCATGACGCCTCCTGATGATCATTCAAGTCATTACCTCCCTGGTCCCTACAACGCGAATGGTGCACAAGCCCCTGTCTTGGTACCTCCCCCCGCCAGTCCACCCCCACTCTCTGGTCAGTCGCCTTCCCATACTGCCCAAACAACCCTCGCTGCATCAGCATCACGACCCTCAGAAGTTCAACGACACGCCAAACCCAAACGCTTGAAGGCACACACCGTCACCTCCAAGAATTTCAACATCCCAACAGTCCCGCGGGATAAGAAAGGTCGCCCACTCCTACCATTAAATGTGGGCATCATGACTGTCGTCAACCTTGGGGAGGTTTGCATGCGAGAGCACTTCCATACGGAGCGGTACATCTTTCCAGTTGGGTATGAGGTTACCAGGTGAGCCGACTTTTGCTGTGGCGTGAATATGCTTGGCTTATAGTGCGGTTCAGGCGCTACCAGTCGACGATAGACCCTCATAACGAGGTCGTGTATCATTGTTCAATCCTTGACGGTGGAGATGGTCCCAAGTTCCAGATAGTGGCTTCCGATGTTCCAGATCGACCGATGATTGCTGGGACCGCGACTGGAGCATGGTCATCCATTGTCAAACAGGCAAATGCCATTCGCAACCGCCAGCACTCCAACTCGGTGTCTGGACCAGACTTTTTCGGTCTCAGTCAAAACACCATCAAACGCCTCATTCAAGAACTTCCCAACGCTGATCGCCTGCGCGATTACGTTTGGCAACATATTGTTGAGGGAGGGTGAGTCACGTTCTCTGTTTCGGTAATGGGGCGCCTTGCCGTTCTGTCTGGCCAAAGGCCGGTCTCTGTTGCCCTTTGCTATTTCTCGTGATCATAATTTTATGACCGCCTCCTTTCTCACTCATCTCATTTCTCAATGACACGATGTGACACAGACCTTTAGGCGGTAGGCATGCGGCCGTCATCCCTGCCCTTCCGGAGGATCACGATCCTAATGCACCGAACGCGGCTGATGGATTCATTGACGACACCATTTCCGCCCCCTACGCCCACCCGCCTCTGCCTCCGCCCCACGTGCAATCGCAACCCTTCACGACCATCTTACTCCCACCTCCTACATCTGCTGATACTCTCAGTATACACGAGTATCGTCCTCCTCCTGCCAAGGAACCTGAAAACAAGCGTCACGGCAACCCCCACCCTCCAAACACACGTTCGCACGCGAACTCCGTGTCACCGCCTACCCATCCCAACCAACACCAGCAGTCGCCTTACGCGAACGCGAATGCGTCCGCATCACAACCTGTTCCTCCAACTTTTGCCAGCATCATGAATGCCTACCCCTCCCACCCGAGTCGCGGGGATCAGTCACGTCCGAACTCGAGAGATGAACAGATCAGCGGAGCTGCGCTCACGCGAGGTGCAGTTCGCGCTTAGCGTCCCGGTATCGTAGCAACTATTCCTCCTTCACCAGGTCCTGCCCTTGCCACCTGATTTGTAATTCATGGTTTTTTGTTTATCCTTGTTTCGCTGTCGTCGTTGGATGACACGTCCTATAAGTACCATTAGCGCCATGCATCCTTTGGGTTCCTCTTGCTGCGTGTCTACCATCAAGGCTTTGTTGTTTATCTCTTGTGTCTTTTCTTTCTTTCTTTCTTATTCTTGTCATATGTTGTTGGAAAAGTCATCACATCTCACGAGTAAAAAATACATGGCCATCATTGGGAGACCTTTTTTGCATTTTCGTATACATAACTTACTTTCTACCGAACGTACTTGGAGTTATAATTATAATCCCAGCCCCCGAGTGCGCCCTCCAGATCCCATCCGTTCGTCGTTGGGTCACCACGACGAACGGATCCCCAGTTCTGGAGAGGTTTTGCCACAGCTTCCAGTACTCACTGGGACGAAGCGAGACACTCGCTGACTGGTGAGGCTGTTTGTGCTTTGTGGGGGGCCACATCGACACGGCGCAAGAGTGGTTTCTGTTGTACGCCGCCTCTGTGGGGACTCCTGCCGTGCGAGGTATTTGCTGGCTATTGGGGTAGTATGTGAGGCTGACATTTTTGTGAGGGTGGTGTGTGAGGCGCCTTGATATTACCACGTGCTCATAAGCACATACCCTGATCATGACTGCCCACCTTGCGCAGTACTGGTGTGAAGTAGGCGTTTGTGACTGGTAGTAATGTTACGGTGGGGACGCTGGTGCCAGATTCGTTTTATAATCATCAATGGTTTCGGTCATGTGGACTTTGAGTTGGTACTGCAAGCAAACTGCAAGGGAGGGATTCAGAAATTATCTTTGAGCGACTGTAGTTCGTGTCACCGACTTCATTTCCCCGGGCCGGAAGGAACGTTTGTAGCCACTTGTTAGATCGTCACTCAATCGCTGACAACCACCATCTCTGTTTTGCTGCCATGGCGGCCTCTTCGAACCTGAGAGTAGCCGTCGTGCAGTTTGCTCCCAAGGTAAGTCCAGGACCAGGGCACACGGCGTGTCACGGTTTAGGACGTCAGGATGTGACGACTTGAAAGTTAGGCCAAGTCCACGCCAACATCGCAAAGGCTCGAGAGCTGTGTGCAGGGTTGGTCCCACGAGTATCAGTCTACGCGCGCCGAGCGTCCGTACTAACGCCCACATCCCCAACTCCACAGACTAACTCCCAAATCGATCGACTTGTTATGTCTCCCCGAGATGATATTCTCTGGTACGGCACTGTCGCGCTCGACGCGCTTCCCCTCAGGCTACTGATCGACGTCACTGCGTCAGGTTACATGTTCCCCGATGCACCGTCCATCGCGCCATATCTAGAGCACCCCAAAACAGGGCCCACGTCCGCGTTTTGCGCCGCGCTGGCTCGCCACCTACAATGCTACGTCACAGCTGGATACCCAGAACGGCTCGCCCCTCAAGACTCGGATACAGCCCCCCCAGGGACGACGCAACCCCCACCCATCGGCGCGAACAGCGCGGTGCTCTACGGCCCTACAGGCGAGCACGTCAGCGCTTACCGCAAGACGAACCTCTTCGAGACAGATCTAACGTGGGCGGTACCAGGGGCCGCATTCTCCACGGTGCACTTGCCGCTGCCCCTGGGCCGCACCACGATCGCGATATGCAACGATCTCAATGTGCAGAAACCGGCGGTTTGGGAGTCGATTGAAGAGGGGCCGTATGAGCTGGCAAAGCATTGTATACGGGATGGGACTCGTTTGCTCGTGCTCTTGAACGCATGGCTGTGTCACCAAAGGGACGAATCTGCCCAGAGTGACTGGGGTGGTGACGATCCTGAGGGCAGTAACAGTGGAGAATCAGACGAATTGGGACCAAACTGGGAAGTGCTTCAGTATTGGGCGGCACGGTTAAGACCAGCATGGGCAAGTGATGACGGAACGCGGAACCTCAAGGATCATGAGGTCAAATCAGCAGACAAGCAAGAAGATCCAGAAGATCTGCTTGTCGTGCTATGTAATCGTTGTGGCCATGAAGGAGGTGTGAAACAACCTTCCCTGTTTTTCCAAAAAAGACTAAAATTGTATTGCTGTCATACGTCAGAGAAGACATTTGTAGGGTCGTCCGCAATGCTGTCAATGCGACGGGGATCTGGGAGGCCTCGGTTGTTACATGCTATGGGGGAACGCGAGGAAGGGGTCGGTGTGTGGACAGCAAAGGTTGAATAACACACAACATAATCATTTTCACAATGTGTTGCGGACCGTAATGCGCTCCCTCCAAGTTCCCGAGGCCTTTGTTTCCAATTAGTTCGTTTTATCTCCACACGTTCAACTGCCCCTGCCCTTCGATACCTTGTGCCCCTCCACCGCCTCCTTCAGGGCCCGCATAACTCCTGTATCATCACCCTCGGAAATGTCTATAGAACGAGCACTTGTGATGTCTTCCCCTCTGAGTGCACCGATGGCTCGGATGCTGAATTTGGCCCGGCTATCATACCCTGACGGTGTCGCAGACATCATTTGCACGGAGTTTTCGATCACCCTGGCGGCGTTCGCAAGTATCAAAGTCCTAGATGACCAAATTTCATGAAACGCACAACAAATCACGTTTGATGATCCCCACCTTGCATCCGCATTCGTTGGTGCACCCCTCAGAGCGCCCCAAGCATCGCCGCCGTCCGAGTTAAATATGCGGTGTAGAGCCCTTCGGATTAACTCGAACACTGTCGTCCGTGATGCCAACTGATGAGTCTCAATAAGCACAGAAAGGCAATTCACGGAAATATATTCGAACTGGTATCTTTTGCGAAAAGCTTGACTCGAGGTCGATGGTCACATCAGGGAGCTCCACTTCTGTCGAAAAAGATTGGTGACGTGGCGGCGGACAAGGAGTAGGACTTTACTTACGATCATCGTCTAATGAGGTCTGTGAATCGTTCCCACCTTGCGGTGGGTGCTCTCCTTGAATATCAGCATCGACAATCTCTATTTCGTCGTCGGCATCTTGATCTATCCCGGCAGTAGCAGGGGCGTGGACACATTTGCGCACGTCCAAAGGCTGAACATCTTCAGGGGCATGAACAGTTGCTTTCAGAGGCGTCTTGAAAGGCGTTTTGAATGGGGTCTTAAAGGGTTTCTTCAGATTAGCAACAGAACTGTAAGGTTTGGTGACTATCCAAAGCCCTAGATGAGTCGATGGAAAGGTCGCCCGACGAACGACTTACCAAGGGCAGGTGGCATATGATGATTGACCTTTACCTTCTTGGAGTCCGGCAAGGTGTCACGTCCATGAGCTCGTTTTGAGCCCGGTACAGCGTTGGAATCGCAATCTCGCAACGTCCTCTGGCCTAAATTTGATTTGGATGCTGTTGTCCCTGCTGCAGGTTGCTGTCCCCGTGGGGAATCGTTATCGTTGCGAGCCTTCCACGACGTAGACCTCTCGATGATGGCGCTGGCATATTCTTCTGTCGAGAGCTTTTTCTTCCGACGTTGCGTTTTCTCTGGGTATTTACACACCTAAGTGTCATCATTGTCAATGCAAACGGGGGTGAACACGGGTGGTTATCATACGTACGTCGCACATCTTGTCACAGATACTCTGCATGTCATTTTCACTGGCGGCATCGACGTTCTCGCCAAAGTATCTGCAAATTGACTTGTTGATGGGACCCGCGTTATTCGTATTAAACAACAAATGCAACCCAGCGCGGTACTAACAACATGGCGACACGCCGTAACGTCTTCGGCGAGGTCAATGAGCTGGGGTGGAACAGTGACTCAGAGCAGTGTCAAAAAAGCGAGCAACTTTTGAACGGACCGCTCCTAGGCTGTCTATCGATCTTTGGCTGGGATCTGGGCCCTTCTTGACGAATGCTGCATCTTGTCGTCTGCCATGCGTATCTGACACGAGTTTGCGCAGGCGGAAGGCATCTTCTCGTGCTATTGAACGCGTGAGTGGCATAGAGCTAGGTATTGATAGGTGATGCCCACAGTAGTACAAGACACATCGGGAAGCCTAGTCGTAGAGCATGAAAGGCAACATTGAAAAGATCAATATAACACTGACCAAACCATCACGGCCAGCTCGACCTGTAGGATATGTAAACGTGAAGGTTACTCTCAGCGGTTAATTTACCTGTTTCTTGATAATAGCCTGGGATGCATTAGATCATGTTGACCGCCTCTCCTGCAGACAATCTTACCTTCGAAGCTCTTCGGTAGATCGAAGTGAATTACATAGCTAACCAGCCCGTCAGCAGAGGCTGATGTGAGATCTACCAAGCACGTACCGAACATCGCTTTTGTCAATTCCCATTCCAAAAGCGATTGTTGCGCAGACCTGATGATGTGACATGAGTCGACAAATGCCTTCCGTTCTCGGGCGACTACCGACCACATCTACGCCACCCTCGCCAGTTCCACCGATCTCCCATTCCTTGAGAGTCTTATTCAGTACCGCCGGGCTGTTCATCATGAACGATCTCGTGTGGAACGCCACGTCTGGCATCAAAACACGTTACGTACCTGACTCCTCGGTGATATGGCCTGGAATTCAGCCCCTTTCCACGAAGATAACTGGAAAGCTCATTGCATACATTCCTTCGTCGACAATATATAATACCGGACGATGGACGATCGCGGCGTTGATGTAATGTCTGGATAAACTCCAGGATGTCCTGCATCTGTGACAGAGAATCCGGTGCTGATTTGTAACGTACCTGATGATGATCGCTTGGTATAATACGCAACCAGAGATAGAGATTCAACTTACTTCATAGAAAAGATTTGCGCGATTGAACGCATGGACGGCTGTAAAGAGGTTATTTTCTACCATCCTGAGGCTACGGATGATATCCCGCTGAACGCTAACGAATGTGAGGTGCATACAGCAATAGGTTCTAGGACCTGAAGATTACCTTTGAGTCGCAGTCGCCGTCAGCGCCATGATCGGGACGCCTGGGAAACGGTCACGAAAGGAACCCAGCTTACGGTACTCTTCTCTGAAGTCATGTCCCCATTCCTATCTTACGATCAACAGGGCTTGAGCAGCGTGAGGTGAAGCGAACTGACCGAGATACAATGTGCCTGGTAGTGTGTTCAGTTAGTCCTCCACCCATACTTCAAGGGGTATCACACCTCATCTACCACAAGCCTGCAGAGCTGACCATTCTCGTATAGGGCGCCAAGCAAGCCCACGAGGTCTCCGGCGCAAAGTCTCTCGGGAGTGACTAGACAGTACGATGGCCCAAATTAAAACCAGGTCTAAGCGATATATCGAAGGCACGAACTATACAATAAACGATTTCTCGGTTTCTCGGATGATAGGTCTCCAACGATCTAGGTGAGTCGGGTTATGCGATGAATAGACGAAACGTCGAATAGAAAAACCTCATCTTTCTCCTCCTTTGGTGTGTCAGACGTCAGAGACACTGCAGATATGCCTTTCCGACGGAGATTGGTCACTTCTACGGGTAGGGGGGTTGTCGGCCTAAGTCAGTACACGAATTAACGAGCTTACGATTCTTCATAAGGGCTGCTCAGTACGTAAGCGAAATGGAGAGAGATGAACCCGGTGATTCGCACCAAGAAGAGGGGAAACGACGATTGAGACCCCGCACTAGTAGGCCAATCTAAGTCGGTAATCCGCAATGAAGCTCGTGAATCACTCACATTCTCTGCAATAGCTGGAAGTTGAAAGCAGAGACTCTATATGTGTGTAAGGTCACAAGATTATGGACACTTTATAGAGCTTACCTTGCCCATTCCTGTCGGTGCGAGAACAAAGACATCTGCGCCTACGACGACGACTTGGAATCGACATTGAATATAACCTTGAATCCACTGACCTGTGACAGCTGCTTCAATTATTTCCTTCTGCTTTCCCTTATAACCCGCGAAACCGAACGCTGCCCAAGTTAGTATAGCAACTCGACGTCAGGGTGAAACGATGCTTACTTTCAGCCAACACCCTGAAGGGACATGCCATGCGTTCAAGATTGCGGCACACTAGTTTTCAATCGATTGCAACACACTCACCTATTGCACTCCTTCATGCACTTGGATGCTGCTGAGCTCGTCTGCTGGTTGCCACTGTCGTTGGCTGGTGAGTCTAGGGGCATAGGACCATCGACATGGCTTGTGTTTTCTGAAAGGAGTTCGGTGTCATCTATTGAGTGCAAATATTCGTCGTAGTCATCGTCCATAGCAGGGAAGGTGCGTCAATATCTTTGGTGTGGTGGTCCTGAAGGAGAGACCCACAAACGCGCCAGTCACTTGGAGAAAACGCGGTCACGTGAGACAGACAGTATTTGGAACAGGAAGCTTGGAACGTCTTGAATCCCATCAACTTGATGGCAACAACAACACCTCGATCAACGACCAAGGGGAGGAAGACACTCCAGAGTACCCCCAAGAATATTTGCTGCTCGCCGAGCTGCAGTGGACACGAATCCCCACTCATACGACCGTACCGATCCCTTCTCCGCGATCAACGCCCTGCGAAAGCTCCTTGACTTGCTAGCATCAAGAATCGGAGGATGCCAGTACAAGCCCACCCCGGACGAGCACAAACTTTCCCTCCACCTGCTCACTATCATGGAACCCTTCATTGGGCTTTCGCCCTCCCGCCGTACGCTGACGCGTCAGCCTACGGAGATTCTCGACGCTATCGCTCTTCACGTCGACTCAAAGCGTGACCTCCTCGCGCTCGCGCTCTCATGTCATCGCATGTACGACGTGATTTCTCCTAGACACTATGAGTATCGCGTCATTTGCGCAAAGGTCAGCTCCGTCGGCCTGTGGAACCACCTTATCATCAATCGATCACTTGCGCGGAACATCCGCAGCCTCGAGGTCATCGACGAACGGTCCTCGAAACCGCTCGTTCTCCCCTCCGATATCACGGCTACAGATACCGATTTGGAGTCTTCGGACGACGAACTTGCCATGCCTTCGAAGCAAGAACGTTATCTGACTTCTCTTCGATCTTTCAATTGGTCGTGCAATAATTCCCCAATATCTATAGACAGTGTCTGGGCGACATTGATGAAATGCCAGACAATCTGCGATGTGATCATTAGTGATAACCTGATATTTGGACCATATACCCCTGATAAGGCCACGAAAGCAACAAAACCCAAATCAGGACCTGTGGTGAGTCCCGGCTCCAATCCAAGTTCACGATTCCCTTGTTTAACTTGTGAGATACAGTTACCTGGATTAAAGGCGATTGCACTCAAGTCCACCAGGCATGTCTTCGGGTCCACGAAGACACCGGAATTGGCGCGGATTTCTGGGATGGTTACTAGCTGCCCCAATCTTGAAGTAAGCATGGTGTTACCCCGGTCCCCTCGATCTGACCGATGATACGCCAGTTTCTCGACATAGGATATGACCATCGTCAGGGACAAGGCCAGCAACTCCCCGCAGCAGATGATTTCTTCCTCTGCTCTCGCTGGCCAAGTCTCCGATCTCTATCTCTCACGAACTTCTGTTGTTCATCGGCTCACAGTCTTGAGGCCGCTTCCATCTTCCTCGGAGCGCACGTCAATCTTGAAGTCTTGCATCTGGATCTTCCATTGGACAGATCGACCACAGGAGGGCCCAATCTCGACCTACCGCCAAATTCACTTCCCAAATTGCGCGAGTTACGATGCGGGAGAACAATTGCCACCGCAATTCTCAGTTGCCCCACTGACTCTCCTCGTCCTTTGGAGGTCATCAAGGGCATCAAGCTGTCGGGATCGGTCTGGGACCAGCCGTTCCTGACGAGCCTTGCCGCCTGTGGGGTTACAGTCAAGCGCTTTGAGCTTGCTGGCTGGAATATCATTGATGATATCCGAAGGCTGGTCGATTGCGTTCCCAAACTTACCTGGCTAGAGGTGAGTAAACGCACCAGCGAAGCCCGTTCACAGCCCTCTATCTGCCGAAATGAGGGATCGGGAAAAGCAGCAACTCCAGGATCTGTTGCAACCAACGTGACTGAGTGGGCGACGGTGTTTGCACCACTTGCAGAGCTCACGACTTTCATTGGCGTTAAATTCCTTTACGAAGTCTCCACACTCACACTCTCGACTTCGTCTCCAACATCATTGTCCCCATCCGAGCTCAGCAGAGTGAGGAAAAACGAGAGGGTTGCTGGTGTTCTTGGGAACAAATGTCCAAAGCTGCGGAGACTAGATCATTGGGAGGATGCGGAGGGCAGAGTTATTGTATTGTCCAGGGACGGAAATGAGGTCAGGTGGGAAGTCAAGAGACTCAAAGTCTAAGATCCTTCTAATGAACCCATGCAACGGACGTTCGATGTAGCTTTCACTGAACGTATATGTATACCACTTATTGAGAAGACATTTTGCTATACCAGTACATTCATGACCACTTCCTCGTTGTCACTCGTTCTACAAAGTTAAAACTGACCAGTCTGTTTTTTGGGAAGTCATGAGCTTGAGCAGGTGTAGGTCGATCAAAACATTTTACCTGGCGCTGCTCACCCTTGACCTCTAAATGAGGATCTCTCACAACCTTGCCCGCCATCTTTTCCATCCCCCCTGTACAGAAGTACGTGAGGAGAGAATTAATAGCACGGGCCACTAAGCTTACCCTTCACCTTCTCTCCCAGAGAAGGTTTTCCTCCCTGAGTTCCGGTTGTGGGATTGTCAGTAGTGGACGATGGATCGTACTCGTCGTTATCCCGCTCGTATCCGCGACTGTACGAAGTCGCGCCAGGTCCCAGGCTGCCAGACTGTCCAGGATAAGTAGGCACATACCTCTCGCCCCCCAAATGGCCCGCCCCAGGAACGCTGCAATCCTGAGTATCATCGGACCCACAACCAGCCATGCCGGGATCATACCCAGCGTAATCATCAGCAACGCTTTGCTTGCCCTGCTGGTGTCCGTGGCTGCTGCTATAACCCCCGGCTTGGCCGTACCCGCTGCCGCCGTGGGCGCCGGAGAGGCTGCTGTCGTCTCCTGCGGCCTGGGACCTCACGTTGCCGGGGGTGTCGTAGTTTACGGATTCGTTGTAGTCACCTATCGACGGGTCAATGTCTCTGGAAGGTGTGGCAAGCTAATGTGTGCTCACCGCGAGTGAGATCGCGGCCACTCAAAAAGTCGGAGGTATTGGACATGATTGTTGAGTGATTGTTTTTTGGATCTGTACTATCAGAACGGCCAGGCGACCGGAGTGTTTTACATAGCGTTTAACTGTGGAGACAAATGATGCAGGGATGACGCCCTTCCATTTGAAATTGGGCAAGTTGTGAATCCAATCGAACCTTTTAAAATCGGCGAGCGCGACAGGGGGCGATGCCGGTGACGGCTGAAGGAGCATTGTAACTCAAGCTCTACCGATCGAAACCCTCAGCTGGCAAATGCGCAGGCAACGTTCTTATTCCAGGCTGGGTTCATCCCCAGCAGAATAAGTTAGATAAATCTATCTGATACGGTTAGTTCATCTCCCAGCACTTGGAGGGATGACATACAGTTTCTTCAAGTCCATTTATTGAAAGGCCCCGTATCCAGAGGGGTTAGCTGGTAAAGACGCGGTCAGTGTTATCACTTCAGAGGGGCTCTGCAAATAATACGTCTCCGTGGTAGTGGTAGACATGGGCTCCCTATGCTGGAGTCTGCCCCCCCTGCGATGGAGGATACCACGGCACTCATTGTGAATCAGTGATTCCGTCACTAGCATGCAGCTCGGTTTGGAAATAGTGGGAATGAGCAGAACGGTGACAATAATCCAATGGCCCAGTATCGGTTGAGCAGCGTATTACGCCTACTCAGATACAACGCCACGTCTTATCGTCTGAGCACCAATCATGAGTTCGAGCTTGCAACCTACAGACAGCGGCAGTTGGAGTGTGGTATCATAGGGAATTTTCCAGCCTTTCAGTAACGCTCGTCTCACTTACGATCGTACTTTGGAACTTGAACGTTTGAACTTTTAGAGGAATTAACATTCTGTGTTTATGGCATCAGCATGATGGGCGAAAAGATGCAGGCCTAGGTAAGGCTGCCATCCGAAAAACACTGTTAGGAACCGGGGAAAGGCCTGAGGGCAAGTGGATGAAGATGACTCACATCGTGGATTGTCACACTTGTAGTATCAGATCGATCGGATACAAGTAACACCTGCCAGTGGGGCAGAGGTGAATCACTGAGCCAGTCATAATTATCTGTTCTCGTTGTGCCACTCCAACGAAAAAGTTGAACCGCCAGCGCAAATGTCAAGTTGTCAGGCCACAGGAACTGCCTGCCATTGCCTGCCTTGTAACACAAACTTCAAATTTTTACCACACTTGCCATGAGCTCACTCTCTGTGCTTCAAACTTTTCGCGGCGGCTAGTGGCCCAACGAGAGTAAATACTTGGGCTTGATTCACCTCTGTGCCCCAGGTGTAACCCGAGCGTGCCCCATGACGACAAAGCTCCCGCGCTCTTTTGGATGACATTTAGATACGAATTTTGTGAAAATGGAGTTTCGCACAGATTAGCGCCCAGGACCAGCCAAAGACCCCATATCACGAAAATGATGCATTTTGGTACT
The DNA here is from genome assembly GCA_000827395.1 of Paxillus rubicundulus Ve08.2h10. Classification (NCBI taxonomy): domain Eukaryota; kingdom Fungi; phylum Basidiomycota; class Agaricomycetes; order Boletales; family Paxillaceae; genus Paxillus; species Paxillus rubicundulus. Next base: position 12,457 of record KN824986.1, on the reverse strand, counting down.
GCAGAACAAATATATACGCCGATGGACTGGCTGAACCACGGTCCGCCAGCAAACCCGCCACAAGAACCAGCATCGGTGAAGGGTAAAAGGACAAGGGGGAACAACAACAAACGCAATCCTAGGTTATCTAAATACAGAGGGGGGTTAGATATAGCAGAAAGGTACATCAAAAACTTAGCCTCCATCCCAGAGATCCATTAAGACCTCGTCCGAAATTTAGGGGTGGGAAGGGAAGATAGACGAATCGGGTATAGACGTCCAATCCTTGACTTTGATAATTGTAGATAGAATTAAGACATGCAAAATGAAATGAACGTAACGTTCGGGTGCCGTCGGGGATGTCTAGAATTGGGCGAATTGGCTGGGCTCGGTAAAGACGTGTCTAGTACCACTCTTGTGAGTGTCTGAGAGAAATCAGCGTTGTGTCAAGGAACGAAATATAAACCAGGACCTACGTCGTGCTGAACTGGGTTCAAAGAGCAGTTCCCCACATTCCTACGTCCACCCCATAGCTGCTAACCCTTTTGCGAACAAGAAAAGCAGGCAGTGCCTGGCCAATTTCGCGCAAGCACTCAACCGGGATCAGACCACGCTCGTTGTGGTCGGAACCAGCTCCAGTCATCTTCTCAACGAACGCCCATCCATCATCAAATATCTCCATGATGTGGATTTCTTCACCAGGAAGAACAGCAAGTTCGTCGTTCATTGTTGGTATGAAAGGACGGCGGATGACTTCGACATCTACAAACTCGGGTTTCTTGGGGTCAGCGAAGGGATCGGCTGCAGGATTGGCCGCGATGACAACTGGCGACGGAGCGCTAGTAGGCGACGCCTGCTGCTGAAGGAACGGTGTCGGCGCCATATCTGGGGTGAGATCGACCATGAACGCACGGGGAGGACTGTTGAGCTGAATGAGAGTACTAGCAGAGGACTGGGGAGACGCGGGCCCATGACCACCAGAAAAGAGAGAGGAGTCCGACACACTGTCGCTGGAACGATTTCCGCCTGTCGCTTGCTGGGGAACGGGCGGTTTGGGGAATGCAAACGATTCGGAGGGTGAAAATGGGCGGACAGACATCGGTGTTGAAGGTTCCATATGGTTCTGACTGGTCGGGACGACTAGGTATTGATGGTTGGGGTCACTGTCGTTGCTCATCATGCTGTTCATCGACTCCCTGCGTGCAACTGCGCCTCCAGTGGATATCAGAACGGCGTTACGCTCGCGAACCTCAGCTGTAGGAGGGAACTCGGGGACAACACTGAGGGCTCGAAGAGAGTTGGCGCGGAACATCAGGCCTTGGTCAAAGTTGGTGGCGAAGCTACTGCAAGCACTCATTCTGTTATTTGCGGGTGTGTTTGGCCTCTGGGAGTCGTGAGGACCTCCCTCACTTGCAATTGAAATGCTAGGAGATGGAGCATAGCCGCCGAACCACCACCTCTTGCGGCGTTCACTACGATGCGCGATCGAGCGGCGGCGAACAACAAAGAGGCTGGAAACCAATAAGAAAAGCAAGCAAAGAACAGTAATGCCCCCAATCGCGCCGGAGGACAATTGCTTATGTGTTGATACAGCGGCGCTCGTGATGGACGTTGGGGAAGCAGCAAAAGGATTTCCTACTGCGGTGTTGGAACCAGAAATGGAGCCTGAGGAAGCTGGGGGCCCAGTTGCAAGCGCACCAGTAGTAGAGGTTGCAAAGGCTCCAGTTGACGATCCAGATCCAAGGTCGACGGGTGGAATCTGTCCACTCCCTGGGTTGGACTGACCAGAGGGGCCACCAACGGAAAGACTTTGGCTGGGTGGACTGCTTTGAGCAAGAGAGTTTGCGCTCGGGGGTGGAGGTGGGGGTGGGGGTGGGGATAAAGGGGGCGCCGGGGTACTACCACCACTTGGGGCTGTGGTTGTAGGAGTACCTTTCCCATTGCCGTTCCCGTTCCCATTCCCATTCCCATTGCCGTTCCCGTTCCCATTCCCATTCCCATTCCCGTTCCCGTTCCCATTCCCATTCCCATTCCCATTGCCGTTGCCGTTGCCATTGCCATTGCCATTACCGTTCCCATTCCCATTGCCTGCGGTTGTTTGAGGACTGCTGGTGGTTGAGGTTTGGCTGCTACCACCGAGGAGGGTGTTCAGTACCGGGACTGAATCGATAAGAGAGGGGTCGCGCTCATCGAGTTCAACGATATTGCGCCCTATGGCACGATTTTTTGCTGGTACTCGCTGCATCCTAGAAAGAATGGTACAACTTCAATACACGTTTGATAACAATTCTGTGGTTTACACCCGGGAATGGCTGAGATGTTGAAAACGAACACGAGGATGAAAAGAGCGTGGGTGTCGTCGCCTGCCAGCGCCGACGACGAGCGGTATAGGACCTGCAAAAAAATCTGGATGACTGCGCAAAAGGCGAAAAGAATCCCTTCGGTGTAAGTGGACGCGAGGGATATAACAGGAAAACAACGAGGTGACTACGGATACAAGGAGATACGCTTGTCATCGAAGGTGGGTTCACCATGGATACAGAGACCCAACATTTCATCGACAGGTCAGACAAGCTCTGCTAATCATATCGTGATGATGATCTAACGATATTTTGGGGAGGAACGTACGACAACCTCACATGGAGCCATCAATTAGCTGAGTTCTGATTCATCTAGGGTAACCTCGGCTGTTTCCCCAGTCCACAGGCAGTGGCATCACTGACAGGAATACGCCAGTTGGAAACAAACTCCCGCTTCTGGTTGTCATTGAGAGCGAAGGACAAAAAGGTCTTCTCAGCTGGGTGGACGACGTTCGCAGCCTTTGCTTGGTGGATCGCTATTACATCCTGGCCTGTTATCGAGATTCAGGACCTCTTTTGTGCTTCGACGTAGCGTACCTGGTTTGAACGTTGCCAAGGGGCCATCAGTCCTGGATGTCCTCTCAGTTCCTCCAGAGGCTGGGAAACTGGTTTGGACCAACGTCGAGTGTCATCGTAGTCTAGCAACAAGTCAACACATGCACATGATTGCAAATATGAGTAACTCAAAATCTCACCCCTTGAGTCACACGCCGCTCACAACGTCTGCTCTTCACACTGGTGTATATGTTCAAGCAGATTCAGGAGTCGTTCGCATCCGCATAACTCCGCAAGATCCCCATCAATCAACGTTTATTGGTCACGTCAGTGCTGGCTGCTCTGCAACTGTACCACGGCCATCGCTTGTTGGAATTTCGATCACATGAATTCGAATGTAGGCGAGCAAGTGATGTCGACGATATTGTTCCCAATGATTGTGTTCGAGATCTACGGACTTGGGTGTTGGATCACTCCGTCGTCAGAAACGGAGAGATTACATTGATATTTGAACAGATGGGCTGGTTTACCAAACGGGTGAGCGAGGACTGCCACTGCCTCGCTCTGTTCTCCCTGTCCTTCCCAACGTCACTGCCTGATGCTGGCCATACAAAAAATCACCAATAGGCATTATATGCCAGCTTGTGTGCTTTTGCTGCTTCACTAGCCATGTAGTCTGCAATGGCAACATCCATCAGCTAATTTTACAATCACTTCGAGTAAGTGGATTCAGTATTGATCCTTGAATTAATTTGTTGTTGGATTCCAGGATTCCATCTGACAAAATCTATAATAGGGCAGTCAGTGATTGCCCAGACTACTAAGCATTAGCTATGAGTAGTAGATAGGTATGAAGTAGACTCACCTCAGCTGCTGCCTAAGAGGGGCAAAGAACAACTGAGGAATCCAAAATGAAAACTAAGTATATATGTGTAGTGGAATGGGCAGAGAAGTGCTTGCTAATAATCATCAGGGAATAGGAATAAGAACAAGGAGCAGATGGAATTAAGTGATGTAAGGAAGTGATGGAGTGTCCCTGGAGGCTCGGGAGTGATGATAAGAAAAGGATGATGAAGTGCAGTAAGAGTCCATGCAACTTCCATACAAATTCTGAGTGGACATTGAGACTCCAAGTGGTTCTGCCTGGTAGCAGAGTGGAGGTACAAACTTCAACATTCTGGAAATGTGGAGTTGGTGTTTTGGTTCTGAAGTTCACTGTACTTTATCACTCCCACTTGAGTGCATTCATAGTCCCATACCCTGAACAAATTTACAGTGTTGTTCCTGAATGAGAGGCTTCATGAGAATGTCCACTACCATGTCATCTGTGGGAACATAGCAGATGACAGCTTCTCCTTTTCCAACAAGGTTGTCTTGGACAAAGTAGTACTTCTGCTGGATGTGTTTGGTCCACACCCAGAACTGAGGATTGCAGCTTAGAATGATGGCAGCCTGGTTGTCACAGTGGAGGACAGTCAGTCCCTTTTGTGGATGTCCTATTTTTTGAAGAGGCTCCAAAGCCATGCAAGATGTTGTTTGATGAGACTAAGTCTGATGTACTCTGACTCTGTGGTGGAGAGCACAACCATGCTCTGCTGTTTGCTGGACCAGGAGATAGCTCTGTGACATCAGGGAAATGGTGAAGAAAAGATAATCCATTCTATGGTCATGATACTGATGACATTGGATTATAATGGTATATCTGACATTATAATCCATCAGCATCATGACCATAGAATGGATTATCTTTTCTTCACCATTTCCCTGATGGATTACTGAGGAAGAGGAATCTCGAGGTGGAGTGGGAGTTGTCTGGATCCTGAGACCAATTTGTGTTTCATGAAGTATATCCAATGGAAGTGGCAGAAGTCATCTACAATGATAATCCAGTACTTGTACCCTTCCCAAGATTGAGGAGTTATTGGACCTCTGACATCCGTGTGGACTATTTGGAGTGCTTAAGTCGCATGGGGTGCCTCTAGGAGTTGAATAGGAGCTTCTTCATCTTTCCAAGGATGCAGGCCTCACAGAAGGATGGAGTTCCAGTCAGGACATCAATCCCCTGGAGTTGTCCCCACTTGACTATGTGTTCAATCCATGCTACAGAGATGTGTCCCATGTGTTGGTGGAGGAGGTTTATGTCCACCGCAGCATGTGCTGCTTCCTTCCGAGATTCTGGAATGACATTTGCATGATATAGCCCCTCTTGATGAGTTTTGGTGAGAACCAGAGTTCATCCCTTCCAGACATAGCATGTGCTGGGACTGGCTGGGAAAACAGCAGAGGGTCTGGCAGTAGAGAGGCAGTTTATGGAGATCAGGGAAATCCAGAATTCTGGAATGAGCAGGACATTGGCCAGGATGATTTCATACTTCTTTCCAAAGATGGTGGAAAAGAGTGCAACAGTTCTGATTCTGATGGTGGAGGTGGTGGAGTTATCTCTGAAAGTGACAGGACAAGGGGGAACCAGCAGAGAGTAAGTCTAGAACTAGGACTGATGTGGGATCATGTGGGGAGTAGCTCCAGAGTCAATGATGATGGCATTTCTCCCACTGGCCTTGGGTTTAGACAACAAGTAGGCAAGAATGCATGCCATTAAAGACTTGGATACACCTTTAGTTATTATGTTTGCAATCTCCAGAGTTTTAGGGGCAACCTCTGGAGTGTCCTTCATCACATTGGCTTTCTTCTTTTTCTCCCATCTTTTTCCTCCTCCTTTTCTCAACTCCTTTGTTCAACATTGGTAAGCATAGCAGTCATTGGAGCTGTGTCTGGACTGTTGGTGGTGCTTGCACCAGGCAGCAGAGTTGGGCAGATGAGTGGAGGACTTATTGGAGACCTTGAGGGCAGAGTCTGAGGATCTGGAAGGGTTGAGGCATGCCTCCTCTGAGGTGATTCAGGTTTCCACAGCATCAAAAGTGGGTTTGCTGTCTTTGATGGTGTTGATGATGGTGGAGGTAAACATGTTCCATTCCAGAGTTTTTGGAAGATAGTTTAGGAGGATGAAGGTGAGGAGTCTGGTGTTGACCACAAACTTCATTCCAGAAAGGCAGGCTTCCAAATTCCAGAGTGATGCAATGTGCTTAGAGATGGCAGAACCTCCAGACCATGTGGAGTTGAACAGCTGTTGGAATATGTAAAAGGCAGAAGTGAGGTTTGACACATGGTGAATGGATAAGAGTGTATTGAAGAGGTCTTGGGCAGTGGTGTGCATTTTCAGCTTCAGTAGAAGGGCATTTCTGATGCTGTCCTGAATGATTCTGTGTGCTCTCTTGTTCTGCTCCATCCATTTCCAGACTTCTTCTGCTGTGGCTGTGCTGGAGATTGTTGGAGTTCCAGATAAGGTAGGGGAAATGGTTGAGGGACCAGGAATGCTGGGGGATGTAGCAGGAATAGATACAGTGGTGGTGGTACCTGGGATACTGAGGGATGTGATCTGGAAGTTTGAGGGACTGAGCAGAGTTGGACATGTGGGAGTGTCAGTGGAGGCTGCATTGGATGACATGGTAGAAGTCCTGAGGGTTCAGAGTTTGTCTGAATGCTGTTACAATATCTTGGACACCCCCTATCTTTTTCTTGATCACCTGACTGACTGTACCATCACATGATATAATCTCACTTAGGTCTTCATCTATTTCCTTTCCTGTCAATTGTTCAACTAGTCTCTCAAGCTAAAGTCCTATGGCTGTGTTCCTTTTATAACCTTCCTTCTATTTCCTACTAATAGTGTTTATCTCTCTCTTGGTCTGTACACACACTTCTCTACAATATATAAACCCTGTACTTTGCTTGGATACAACCCAAGTTAGATCTACACAATACATTGCTTAACCAGCAATCCCTTGATCCTCTGAGCTATGCTTCACTTGATTGGCCTATAGTCTGTCAGTAAAGACTTCTTGATACTGTTTGACTATCTTTGTCAAACTTGTTGGTGTTATTGCTGTGAGCTCTTAGGATCTCACCAGTGTAACAGATGTGTGCTGAGGGATTGTGTGAGAGTTGAGTTGTTCTGGAGAGGTTTCTTTCCACTAGTATGTGCTAGCGGGGCTCATAACTCCAACATTCCAGAAATGCAGAGTTGGTGTTCCAATTCTAGAGTTCACTGTACTTTGTCATGTCACAATGGATCAGGCATAAGAACACACACAGACTATTTCCAATTGCAGTGATGACAACCATGATCTTTAGTTATCATACTGTTTTATATGAACTACCAAGTATGACTGACAGTTTTTGACTTATGTGGTCAACACCAGTGGAAATTGAATAGCATGACCAGGGTGTGTATCATTCTGATGCTTAATTATGTACTTTTTGTAATAGGTAATGTTATATATGGGTATGCCATTTCATTTCTTCTCAAATTTCCTGATGTAGGTCCTTTCTTTATCATAAACTTTCTGTACAAAAAAAATGACATCCACCTCCAAACTCTTTCCTTAATACAAGTGTGTTTGTCATAATACACATGTGGGTAGGAATCAAGGGCCTGGTGCAACTCTTCTAAGGTCAACTGACATTAAACAGACAGAGCCTGGATACAACTTCACATGCAGCTAATAGAAGGGTTGATCAAAGTACATATTCTGTCACCAGTAGGTCATGTAATGAGAAACCGGTCTGTTCTTTGATTGTCCTTTTCAGGTAATTTGTCCATATGACTTTGTTTACACACAAAACAAAGTAAAGTGAATTCTAGAACCAGAATACAAACTCTGGAAACTTGGAAACCTGAGATCCATGGCTCTGCTCCACAATCCATCTGGAGCCACTTGAAATCATGGAGTCTGCTTGGAATCACAGAACCTGCTCAGGGTCTGTCTGGAACTTGTCCAGACTGTTGTTCTATTATTTCATTATTTCCTTACTATCACTTCTGAGCTTTCAGGGGTATTCCTATTATTATATTACATTGCTTAACCTCATATCTGTCATATCCTGTGTCACACAAGTTGACTCTACTCCTCTGGAACCTACTCTGGACCAAATCTGCTTTCCACCTATACCCAAGTCTGCTTTTCTGCCTTTCTGCCTTATCACTTGTCCACTTTTCCACTTTTCCACTTATCTTTCTTACCCCTGATCCCTGTACCTTGTTCCTCATCCTTCATACTTTGACAGACATCTAACATATATAATAATTCCATCTTCTGATTCACTCCATTCCGACTTGTTCTGACTCCTCCCAATTCATTGATATCTTTCTGACACCTTTGACTCACATTATGCTTCACTCCAGCACCCCAGTGCCTTCCATACTACTTGTCACCATAGTATATAAACCCCTCCTGTATTTTGTATTCTTCAGTTTGAATATCAATTCTGATCACTCCTCTACTCTGTCCATCCCAAGTCTCTCCCTTGACACCTGAAGCCAGTCTTCTTGTCGCCCCTCTGCCCCTCTGACTTCTGACATCCCCTTCTGCTGTTACTCTGCTCTGCTGTCTGCCATCACTCTGCCCCTTCGTAGATACTGGACTGAACTCAGAACAAGGGCACAACATATAAGTTGAAGCCAACATCTGCTCCGCTTTGACAACCCCAGACAGCCCAGAGGACCCGTATCTTAACAATATTCCATATCTGTTCATGTTCATGTTCCTAACCCCCTGTCATTATTGGTGAGTACTTCTCTGCCCATTCCACTACATATTATTATATACTTACTTTTTCCTTTGAGATTCCTCAGTTGTTCTTTGCCCTCCTTAGGCAGTAGCTGAAGTGAGTTCACTTTATACACATTTACTACTACTAGCTAATCCCTAGTAGTCCAGGAAATCACTGCCCTTTTATAGTTTTTGTCATGGATTAGCAGAGCAGATGAATCAGACACTATCCCTACATGCAAACACCATGCTGGAGGAGTCCTGACTTCCAAAGTCCTTCTGGGTAGATGCCATGGTCACTGCTGCCTATGTCACTGCATGAAGTACAACATCTGGGCTCAAGGGGAGAACCCATATCAGACTCTCTTCTGCTGACAGGTTGACCCCACTATCTTCCACCTCTTCAGGTGTCCTGCCTATGCCCATGTACCAAAGGGACAATGTGGGGGAAAATTCTGCTCCCATGGATGAAAGTGGATTATGATCAGATATATCTACAGACACCTGGACCTTATTCCACAAACTCTGATGTTACAATCAAAAAATCCTTCCATTTTGTCAGCATGGAGGGCAAGAGACTGGACTGCATTGTACAAAAGAAGAAGAAAAAAACTATTTCAATGCTTTCATCCACCACCTCCTTGCTCTGGCCCTTCAAGGTCTCCCTCTCCTCAGCAGCCTCTGCCACTTCCTCCTCCAACCCCATCTCCAGCTCCTCTGGAACAAACTCTGGGTCTATGCACCCACAGATTTCCTCCAGGGTGTTTAGCAACCACTCCATTTGTGTGTGGCTCTTCACAGCCATGTGCCTCCTGTCTGTGGCCATATTCCACATCTCTGCCACCACTGCCATGAGCATGCCAAGCATGTCATGGTGTTCCTCTGCCTCCTCTGCCTCCTCCTTGTTGTCCTTGTCTTCATCCACCACTGGACTCTGAGTCCATTCCTTCTTCTTCCCAGTGCACAGCAATATTACCTCCTCCTGCTTCCTCTGCTGCATTGGCTGCAAGTCTCCTGGTTGCTTGCACTTGTGCTTCAGTTGGTGACAATGGTTACATGACCTTGCCTTGCTCCCTCTGGCCACCTTCATCTCACATGCTGCCCCAGTGCCCAAGCACCCAAAACATTGGGTTAGGCCCTGCCTGCTCCATGACCTCTTCCACTCCACTTGCCACTGGCTTTGGCTGCTTGTCCTTGGAAGGGTCCATGACTGGACTCTGTTTTGGCTCCAACAAAAATCAGTGAAAGGTCTATTAAGATTGCTGAGTTACTCACCTGTGCCCATGCAATCTCCTCTGTGTGTGCTTTCACATTGGCCTCCACTCTCCTCCACACCTCCGCCTTGGCCTTTCACTTGGCCTCCTCTTCCACCCAACAACACTCCACCTCCTTCCATGCTTTCATGCAACACCTGCACTCTGCACTCTTCCTCTTGTACAAATTGTCATTGCTATCCTTGTGCTTGCAGAGCTGCTTGTCACTCCACTTGGTGAGATTGTTGGTGATGGATGAAGACATGATGGGGGATGATAAGATGCAGGTGAAAGTTTTTCATCATCCAAGTTATACTGACTCTACACTCTGATTCAATCCTCAATGGAATCCCACTCCATTGTACCCTTAGCCCTATGGATCCTCAGGGGTTTGGGCCTAAACCTATCATATCCTGTGTCATGCAAGTCAGCTTTGCTCCTCTAGCCCAAGTCTGCTTTCCCACCTACATCAAGTCTGCTTTTCCACCTATGAGAAAATTCACTTTTCCACTTAGCAGCAAGTCTGCTTCTTTGCTTATTACTAATACTTCTGTCCTGCGCCTTGTCCCCCATCCTTCATACTTTTGACAGACACTTGACACATATAATGACTCCACATTCTGATTCATTCCATTCTGACTCACTTTGACTTGTTCTGACTCACTCTGACCCCTTCTAACTTGTTCCCTATCTCTCCAATTACTTTGACTCATATTCTGTCTCACTCCAGTACTCTGGTGCCCTCCATGTTTACTTGTCACCATAGTATACAAGCCCTCCTTGTATTCTGTATTCTTGTTAAATACAGTTCCTCTGGGCTGTCTGGTGTAGGAAAGCAGTATTTCCTACAATCATAACTGCCAATCCCCATACAATTCTGCCTTACTCCCTCGGAATCTGCCCATATCAGTGCAATAAAAGTGCACTACACTTGTGCCTATACCTTCCTAGGACCAATGGACTCCCCCTTCTTTAGATCTTCTCACACAGAATCCCTCTGGGTCAATAATATTGCACCCCTTCTTAACACTATTAACTCTGTTCCAACCTCCCAACACTAGGAAGGGACTCTGTATCATTTCACCGGAGTTGTTGGAGGTATGGTATAGAACTTCAGCTTCAACTTATGTATTGCGCCCTTGTCTGAGTTCTGTCCAGTATTTAGCAGAGAAGTGGAGTAATGGCAGAGCAGAGTAACAGAGTAACAGAGGGATGGCAGAGCTGAGAAGTGAGGGGTCAGATGGTTGGAATGATGAGAAGAAGACTAGCTTCAAGTGTTGATGGAGAACTCAGGAGGACAAGATAAGAGGAGTGATTATAGTGGATATTCAAACTGCAGAATACAGAATACAAGGAGGGTTTATATAGTGCAGTGACAGGTAAACACAGAGGGCACCAGAGTATTGGAGTGGGACAGAATATGAGTCAAAGTAATTGGAGAGATAGGGAACAAGTCAAGGTGAGTCAGAATAGAATGAATTGGAAGATGGTGTTATTAGATATGTCAAGTGTCTGTCAAAAGGATCAAGGATGAGTAACAAGGCACAGAACAGAAGTATCAGAGATAAGTGGAAAAGCAGAGTTGCTCATAGGCAGAAGAGTGGACTTGATGTAGGCAGGAAAGCAGACCTGGGCTGGAGTAGGCTCTGGAGGAGCAGATTTGACTTGCATGACATGGGATATGACAATTCTGCAGTTTGAATATTGACTATAATCACTCCTCTTGTCCTGTCCTCCTAAGTGATCCATTGATACTTGAAGCTATTCTTCTTGTCATCACTCCAACCCTCTGATTCCCCACTAAATACTGGACTGAACTCAGACAAGGGTGCAACACATAAGTTGAAGCTGAAGTCCACTACAGTACCTCCAGCAACTCCAGACAGCATGGAAGAACTGGATTTAACATGGATGAAGTTTTATTTGGGCAGAGATGCAGGCTATACTGCACATAGCCTTCTAGTCTGAATGTGAGCACAAAAGTGGTGGCATTGATAAGGATGATGTGAGGGGACTTGTGATCAGATAAAATGTGGTGTATTGGTGGAGATGGAGTTATCCAGTGGAGGGAGTTCCAGAGGCTGCAGAGGTGACATTGGAGGTGTTGGCACTTGCTGCTGGATTGAACAGAATGTGGTACTGCCAAATACCCTGTCAATCAATGGATTGTAGCAGGTGAGCCAGTTGTGTCCTAGAACAAGTGAGCAGGTGGAGCCCAACAGAGTTACATGAAATGCAGTGGAGGTAATATGGCTGGTGGAGAAGCAAATAGAGAGGTCTATGGCCTCAATAATGTAGGAATTTGAGATACCATTGAACAAATGGAGAAGAGGTGGAATGGGTTTAGGGTTTTGTGGAGTTCAGAAGGCTGCACTTTATTTTGTTTTTCAGTGATGGAGGGGTTATGCTAGAGGTCTTCAAGGCCAGGAAGAAGGATGAATCAGAGGGGTCAGGGAATCAAGGTGGTGATACAGGGGTAGAAGCATTGGGGTCTGGAGAAAGTTGGGGACATTATAGGAAAGTGTAATAACAGAGGGGGTCAGAGAATTAGGATTGGGAAGAGCAGACACACTGAGTTTGTGTCTTCTTGGGTGCATGGCTGGAGTCAATGCAACTCCTACTCTACAATGAGTTTTGGGAGTTTCTGGCTATTTTTTTGCCCCCAAGGTGGAGGTGGCCAAGTTAGCTTCTTGCACAGTGGAGGTCCTTGTTACGCTTGTGAGATCCTAAGAGCTTGCAGCAATAACACCAACAAGTTCAA
>KN824985.1:0-42341 GCA_000827395.1 Paxillus rubicundulus Ve08.2h10 | reverse complement strand
GATTCGCTCGGCCGATGGGAGGATTGGAAAGTGCAGGACAACAACAACGTTACAGCAACGTTACTCTCTACTGTCTCTCAGATGAAGGTCCATCGGAGACGGCGTCACTTTACGTTGACGCCTGACGACTCTTTCGCCGTGCAATGCAAAGTTGTGATTGGTAGACACACTCACGAAAAAGGCAGGTCCCTGAGCTATACCAAAATAAAACCTGGAAACAGGTTTTCTACAGGTTTGGTGAACTGTAGATGTCGTTGAGTAACGTTACTGTTGCACTGCACTTTGCAAATCTCCCATTGGCTGAACAAGCCTTTAGCGACTGTGGGAGGCTTAGCGGGCCATGTACCTGTACCATACCTAAAGTGGGTCAATTTTCAAACATTTATAAACTTTTTTTCGCATTTTTGGATTTCTGATGGCTAGTAGTATTCTAACCTTTCTCCTTTAATCTGCCAATTTCGAATCCGCCAAGTAGAGTTTAAGGTGCGAACAGCCAGACCGAACCTACTAGGGTATCGCCACGATTCCGCTGGCATGATGATTGGCAACGTCGAGTTGAGGCACAACTCGCTTTTCCTACACTCGAAATGGAAGCCTCACTTTCACCCAATACAGTCGTCGCACTCGCGAGCTTGCAGACGCGTAACGTAGGTGGTTCTTTGAGTGCCGCGAGCTCCCCTCTTGATTCATGTCAAATATGCCACAGTACATCTATGGTATGCACTCTATCTGTAGTCTCGCGCACACGACTGACATTGACATTCATGTAGTGTCAATAGCTGCTTTCTGGGTACCGAGTTTCACCTGTTTCTTCAGCGATATCATGCTCAAGGTTGTTGCTTGTTTCATACTTCACAGATATATGGCTACTGTCTCAAGTGGAGTGCAGAAGTACGTGCCCTGGCTATCTCTACCATTGCTGACCCTGCTTAAACCGACCGCAGTACACATACGTATTTTATACACCCCGGGGATCATTCAAGTTTCTCTACTTGATTGCACGGTACTCACCGTTCTTCCTTTTGGGGTTCCATCTCTGCCGTGAGTTGACATTATGCACACGTGAAATGAGTTCAATCATACCGACTACGTTACTTCTAGTTAACCTCCTTCCCAACGAGTCAGCCGGGGTGAGCCTTCCAGTTATGACCCATGTTTCTTCCCACTATTGTGTTCGTGTACGCAGACGTGCAATTTCTTGGACAGTGTCTGTTCAAGTAGGTCACTCCTTATCCCCGAAGCCAGCCGGAACAGCTAATGTGCTGTGCTAGTATTTACCGCATTGTCCGTAATATCCGCTGAGAGTGAGTTCGCTCATCACTGAGTGCCACATGGGGTAACCATTGCCGACAGGCATCTTCATTTCACGAACGTGGGCTTTGTGGGGACGCAGTAAAAAGATCTTGCGTCTCATCCTCGTCCCCTTTGCGGTGAGTGTCTGTGTCTTGAGATTGATATGCAGAAAGAGAACTGTGATGTTGCCAGTTGATTATTGCCTTCAACATTGTCGTTTCGGTTGGGATCGAGCAGCCTAGCCAAAGTGGGTGATGCATCTTTTTCGTTACATCCCAGCGTCTCAGCCTTTGCCAGTTGCTGCTGTCCCACCCGCAGCGAGAGGTTCCCTAACGGGTTGTTATACCCTCCATCACGATAACTGGCAGATCATTCCGTTCGCGATGATCGTAGTTTTCGAGTTAGGTATGTACACAGCGGGGACATCGGTGAATTGTAACCCATTAACCGTCTATCACAGAAGTGTTGCTCCTGACTTGTATCCGCGTCATTAAAGTCTATCGCGAACGGATGGGTGGACTTGTCCAAATCATATTTCAACACAATGTCTTCTACTTTTTCTGTGGATTAGGTAAGTTCATGTCAGTCGTCTTCGAATGGGAGGTAATTCAGGTGCACTATAGTCCTCTCCTGCATCAATGTTTTTGCCATCTTGCTTTTGAAGGCGAGTTCATGTTTTCGCTCGTGGCACATCTCTCATGATCTCAGCAGTATAACTATGCCACAATGTTTCAGGAGTACGAATCTTTTTCACTGTGATGATCGCACAGCATGTACTGATGAGTCCCGCCAGCTTTCAAATCGTGATGCATTCCGTTCTGGCTACTAACATGCACCTGGCGTTGTGGAGTGGAGTAGGAATTGAGTTGGACACTCCCCGGGTGTTCGAAATGACGACCCTCATGCAAGTAGAATTTGTTACACCGACTGCACTCACAGAGCGGTGAAATTAACACTCTGTTATGCACTTAGCCCGCAGACACAGCTCCAGAGTAATCACATAACGATACGGGCAGTTCTCCTACATATTGTCACACTTTACCTTATTCCGGTACAGATTTCTAATACAACCCCATCTTCATGCAAACATATTTTATGCCCTTGATGCACTGGAAGCGATATCAATATCAAGAAGGTTCTGAAGACGTCCATGTCCTTTAGCATCACTACATCAATTTCTGCGTAGACCGTCTTACCTTCCCAGCCCTGACTTCGTCAGCGGATGGCATGAGACCAAGGCGCAGGAGCTCTGAGGCCTTGCTAACGACAGGGTCGTTCTGCATACTGAAAGATATTTGAATAGTCGGCTTCTCACCGTTTGGCGCTTCATACCTTGCGACTGCGACGACTTGTCCTCCCTTGACGTAGTATGCGATGAACTGCGGAAAGGGTTAACCATCTACTAGAGCCCATGAGACACGTGAAAATATTGCCTTCATTTCACCTGGGTCGCCATTTAGGATCACGTCGTCATATCCCGCACCGAAGCCACAGTAGCGAAGTTGCTGGCCCTCTGCGACAAGTCAGTAGAGATAACTGATTTGATCTGGTCACACACGAGCGCTCCAAAATATAGGAACCTTGACGAAGGGCTGGGGTTGACCAGCGATTGTCTTGCCTACTGCACGGCCATGATTTCCAGCAACCTGTATGAAAACCGAATACAGATATCAATCAAACATGGGACAAGAGATTCATACATTCCAATGCTCAATTCGCCGGCTCTCTCCAGTCCTCTGATGAGGGTACCATGCAACGTCCCCTGATAGAAAAAATTAGTTAGATAACACCAATTCCATTACACGTACCGATAGCGTAAACATCTGTCTGGCCCATGACCTGTAGGTATTCATCGACCTTTATTCCACCATCTTTCTCCAGCTGGAATCCGCTCTGCCCGAGGAAGCCGGTGGCAGGGACTACTCCGACGCCCATCACGACAAAATCAGCAGGAATCGTCTGCCCATCGACTACGACTCCAGTTGCCTTGGATGGATCGCTCTCAGACGCAACGATCTTTTCTACCTTGCTTTGCATGTGGAACTTGACGCCTTGCGACTCATGATACTGGTGACCAGGGTCAGAATGGCTGCTTTTCCATAACGTATAACCTCTCCAACCTTTTTGAGACCTTTTCCAACTTCCTTACCGAGAACCGGTTCGAAGGGAAATTCTTTGGTGCCTATTACGTCGATGGAAGCCAGCTTGCGCTTTGCTACCGCTACCACGAGCTCCATGGTAATGAAGGAGCTACCAATGACGACCATCCGTTTGCCCTCTTGTGCAGCTAGACAGGGGGGCTGAGAGCCCGTTTATGTGTCTTGAGCATGTTTGTAGATACCTGCGTCAACTTTCTTCGAGTCTTCAATCCCTCGGAAGGTGTAAACGTTTTCTAAATCAGCACCGTCGATTGGGAGGCGGCGAGGCGTTCCTCCCATAGCCAAGATGAGTTTGTCGTACGTAACGGATTCCTTCCCCCCATCAATCACGACTTGTTTCGAGGAGGTATCAATCGAAGTAACAGTCTGGTGAAGAAGCAAACTCGCTTTAAGAAGAGATAAAATATAGGAGGGAGAGCTCACGACTCCGAATCGAAGAGTAGTACCACACTTAATCTTCAAGTCAGCTGCTGTGCGCCACTCGAGCTTTGAAGGGTCAGTTATCAACGCCTTGCTGAGCTTTGGCCTGTTTCGCCATCGGTCACGAGAATAAGGTTGGGTAGGGACCACATACCTGTCAATAGGGGCATGCGTCTCCTTCGACAAAACAGTGATGTTGCCTGTATAGCCATGCTTCATAGCTTCAACAGCATGAACTATGGGGTCACATTGGATCGTACCTCTCTCAAACTTTCGATGGCATGCAAGGTCCCGCCCCCGCCACCAACAATAACAAGACCTCTCCCAGTGGATGGAATGTCAGCGAGAATAGTTGGTGTTCTTGCCATGCTGCTCTTCAAGGTTTGAGACGGGTCGGCCGTAACGAAAACTTTGCCATCTTTGACGCGGGTCTTGAAGGAGTGGATTGCTGCTGGAGCAGGAGCATCCTCTGCGAGAAAAGTGAACAGAGGTGTAAAATGGAGATAACCCTCGGTACCAACCAATGTCTCCAGTACAGACGTTGAAACAAGCTGCGGTGGAACGGTGGATATACAATTCCTTGGGCTTTGGAACACTCCATTTACTTGCCTCCGTGCCATGGACTAGTCGAACCGGATCAGTAGTGGCAAACCTCCGCCCGATCACGAAACCTTACCAAACAACCCTCCCATCTGCAGTTAGGACTCCCTTTGCGAGGGGAGCGCCATAATGAGTGCAGAACGCGCTTGTGGCGTGCACATTGTCTCCTAAGCGATGTAAGAGTACTTTGCCCTCGCCCTCAAAAATCACTTCCTTCCTAGTTGCAATCCACAGTAGTCAATGTATGGAAGACCATGAGGTCTGTTTGTACGCACATCTGACCATCCCTGAGGTCAGATAGACTGCACACTGGGATATTCTTCATGGACATTGTGACCTGAATCTGGAGTAGTCGCAACTTTGTGAGATTCAGAACAAGACGCGAAACCATAAATTGTCGAACAGAATAATGCCAACTTGTTTATCTCTTGCCGATTATGATAGACTGGTAGTTGAGCTGAAGAGATCTATTTGGTTCCGCAGCGACGTCATGTCCAAATATTTGGCACCCGCAGTCAGGCTAGTATTGGTGTATTTGAGGAACAGGTACAATCGCTGCCCAGAGACTGGCATTCAAGTCAGCTCCGAATGTGGCTGATCTACAGTCTCTTGACTGACCAAAACATCACCTGGACTTTCATAGCCTGAAAACCACGCACCCATGCAATGCGAGTTAGAAAAAAGGTCGATGCATGATACATTGGAAAGACAGGGGCACATATGCTGGAGACAAATCTGTAATTGCACAACAAAACCAACCGAAGACACGATGCATTACAACAGAACGAACCGAGACCCGAACGACCTCTTCACTAAATCATGTCCATGTCCGTGCTGTGGACGGCCAAAAAATCAACAATTAGTCTGATCGAGGAGTCACATCACTTACCGCTGTTCTTGCTCGCGGACCCACCCACCCTCCTCCCAGAACGACATCAAAGCATGACTGTCTTTCTTCATGTGGGATGGTCGCACTTTCAACTCCTCGCTCTCGTCATTCCAATGGAACCGATCGAGTCCAAGCATTCCAATGTCGACCTTAGAGACGGGCGTTCGAAGAGAGGCTTGATCGTCCGTGCCTTTTCCCATGTTCCGGGAGGAGGCTCGAGTGCTGGTCTCAGACATCGAGGGAGTGACTGTGAATCGCGCTAATATTGCACTGTCGGGACTGCAAACCGAGTGGTTTGACATGACGGAACCCTGCCGCAATGAAGACTTGAGGGGCTTCTTCAAGGTAGTACTCTTGCTGTGAGAGGAGGCGGACAGAGTGCGCAGGACGGTCGCCGTCTCCGACTGACCGTTCTCTTTGTCACTTGTCGCGGCGGCAGTGTTATTAGGGATTAGCGCCAATTGTAATGGCGAAGCCCCAGTGGTAGGACCGTTCCGGGACTGCGATCTCTTGTGCTTCGGTTTTTTGTTCATTTTTTGCACGGCCGCCCCCTGGGTCTCAAAAGGTCCTGTGGGCAGTTCTGTGGTAGTCACGACGTGAGTTTGCACCACGTCCGACCGGGAGTCCAAGATCCGTTCTGCAGATGGGAGATCGGGCGAGGTGAGTCTTCTAACCTTGTTGGTGCGGGTGGCCGCGATGTTCGACACCTTTTCATCGAGAAAAGGCTGCCGAGAATGGAAAACACTCGTGATGCTCGTGGGAGGAGAAAATTGAAGAGGAGGCAAATATTCACTGGCCAGAAGAGGATCGAAAACCGGATGATGGGGGGCCCTTGACAAAATCGAAGGCCGATATGAAGGCAGCGGTGGCAGAGAAGGCACGGGTTTGCGGCTATACCGTAACGAGTGCCTGGATAGCTGGAGTGAGTCTCTAGTGCCCATGAAAGGAGATGACAAAGTAGACTGGGGCGGTAGACGGGAGAGAAAAGAGTAGGAAACACGGCCGCTACCAGGAACATGGACCAATCTGACCGACGACTGGCTCGTGCGCCTTTTGATCTTCGAATCGTAAGCCTCAGGCAGTTTTCGAGTACGGGTGGGCTCGCCAAAATCGCTAATACAATGCCACGACGAGCGTTTTTGCTGCGACGGTCTTCTAGAGCTGTCGCCCGGAGAAGTGGGAAGTCGCAAAGGAAGGAACGACATGGCAGTGACAGATTCCTCGTCGATACTAGCTTCGCTAGAAAAGCTGAAAAAGGACGTGGACCTCATTCGGCGAGAACTTGAACTCGGATTATTTGGTTTCGGATTTGCGTAATACCTCGATGAACGTCCCCTTGATTCCCTATGCAATTGATACATGAAAGAGGACCTCTGTTGCTGCCGCCAGGCTTCTTGGTCTAGTTTAGGTCTGAGACGTGTTTCCCACCTGGGAGAGCCGAAACACCCGACCAAGAGACCGCGGCACGAAACTCCGTATTCGACTCGAACTCCTGGACCAGAAGACATTGAAGTTGTGGAGGAATGGAAATCGGAAGAAAAATCAATGGGCGAGGAATGTACGATGCATGAGGAATGAATAGTTCCAATACGACGATGTTTCATGTACAGAAGTTTGATGCCGAGGAAAACGATAACGACAAGGAAAACGCAAAGAGAAATCACGATCAACGGGATGTATCTCCCTACTGTAATAACACCGTTGGGGAGAGAAGGAAGAGGAAGAGCCGAGGTTGTGTGGGGTAGGACAGCAAGACACCATAGCGGGTGAACGCCAACACGATCGCGAAACAACATTGGACGTGCTAGGCTTCGGTCGCTCGATACTAGAGCATATAGCGCACAGAGGCTGCTGTGCTTGACGAGGCTAAGCCAATGTGGTGCAATTCAAGTTGATTCGAGTTCTACAGCGCGGAAAATCCCGACTATACCGCTTGCCACTCAAGCCATTCCGACGCCTAGTAACTCAATCTAGCCTAGTGATTCCCGCTGCGTTAGGTCCAGCATTCCCACTGATAACAGGTACGACCTTTGGACGGCGTTTCCACCCTACAGTGCTCACACTCCAAGATGCCTCCTCGCATTCTCGTCTACTCTGCGACTGCCGGTTGGAGGCACGACAGCATTGAGCCGTCCATCGAGGCCCTCAAAGCCAAGGCCTCTTCTATCAACGTCCAGTTTGACTTCACTGAGGATCAAAGTCAGTTCACAGACGAGAACTTGGCAAAGTACGACGCT
Source organism: Paxillus rubicundulus Ve08.2h10 (assembly GCA_000827395.1). NCBI lineage: Eukaryota > Fungi > Basidiomycota > Agaricomycetes > Boletales > Paxillaceae > Paxillus > Paxillus rubicundulus. The sequence goes on along the minus strand of KN824985.1, from coordinate 34,743 downwards.
ATCTTGTTCTTGAACAACTCAGGAATCAGTACGTGGTGCCAGCAATCTAAGAAGCATTGATGCGTGGCACATACGAATTCTGACAGTCCTCGACGATACGGGGAAAGCCGCTTTGCAAATGTATCTAAACCTCGGAGGGAACACGATCGGTGTTCACTGTGCATCGGATGCACTCCGTGATACCCCATTCTTTGGAAAGCAAATCGGTAGGATGTGCGTGTTTCTAGCTGGTGAATCGCTCATGGACGATAACAAAAAGGGGCCTATTTCGATTACCATCCGGACATTCAAGAGTCGGTAAGGGGCACCTTGGTCGATGGCGAAAGTTCCACTTATACAAATAGGTGGTTGATGTCGTCGATAGCACACACCCAAGCACAAAGATGCTCCCTGCACACTGGAGATTGTTCGACGAAATGTGAGATAGTAGCAAAGGCATGAAGATTTTGCTCATCACACACCAAGGTACAACTTCCAGTCGGACCCTCGAGATGTTGGTGCGAAGGTCCTGCTGACGGCAGACGAATCAAGCTATTCTGGCAAGTTGGCAACAAAGCGAGGGTAAAGCACGACTTTTTGACCAACCACAAAATCAGACCCGCAAACACGGAGGTTCGATCACGGAACACCTCATCCTGTAGGAAAGTGCCCTCTTCTGTTTTGTAACCACTAGCCCATTAAGATAACGTTTACAGCCTGGTATCAGGAACGTGGCGCTGGCGTTGAACCGGGGGGCATTGCTGGCCGGAGTTGGTATACCAGCCTCGGGCATTGTATTGAGATTTGGAGTGTGAGGGAGGTTCTTGCATGTCCACAATGTCGAGGCTTACCACCAAATAGGACGAGCTCTTTCTAGCACATGTCTTGGGCGGGATAACGTGGGCGCTAGAGTCCAAGACCACTCGAGCATTCAACCACGATGGCAAAGTCGGGAATGCAGCTTAAATGGGCCTATGTGTGGATGACGGGGTGACCTATTAGTGATATGTACTAAGCCTGTATACAATCTAGCGTGTAAATGGACATGGCAAGATGGGAGATGTGGATGATCGATAACAAGTGAATGAGTGGTTGAAATGAGATACCGTCGTCAAGTGTCGTTTGTATCATTGGGGTCTGCACTCAGGTTCACCACCAATCCCATGATCGTCGTAGCCGTCATCGTCGTCATCCTCCCAGTCGTCATCGTCCCCTTCTCCGAACTGCGATGGAAAGCCTTCATCAAAGAAGTCCGAACTAGCCGGGAAACACCGTGCACGCACGTCCTCAAGATCTGCGTCCTCAAAAGGAGCTTCATCAATAATCGCTGGCGCAGGCTCAATGTTTGCCTTCTTTGGCGGAAGGAGCTTTGCTAGTGCCTGCAGAAGCGTGGGATTACATATCGATCATGGCGGCAAGGCTGGAGGACTCACTTGCTGGTCGACGCTTTGTAGCCATTGAGCATCTGGCATCTCAACTTCGAGGACAATGTACAGGTCACCCTTTTGGTCAGGGTTCTTGAAAGCGGGCATGCCTTCGCCCCTCAATTTGATAGTTTGGGCAGGCGTAACGATCTTTCCAGGAGGGCTCGAGACGCTGATCCCTCGCCCGTCGAGGTGAGTAATCAATATCCGATGGAAGCCGAGAAGCGCTTCCGATAGCGTGATCTTGACAGTCGCAAGTAAATCATTTCCTGACCGTTCGAGAGATGCATGCGGCGAGGTCTTCAGGCGAAAGATAACATCTCCAGGAGGGACATCTGGCTGTTGAGCTGTCAACGATTACTCAGCGTGTCACTTAAAATGCTTACTTCTTGGTCGCCAGCGCCAGCTAGAACAATGCGATAACCATCTGGCATCCCCTTCTCGATGAAGATTTCTTGTCGTGTCTTCTCCTTGACAGTTTTTTCACCTTTGCACTTCTTACACCTGTTTTGTGGGTGAGCTCATGCCTGTCTGCAATCATTAGAGCGCCTACCGGTCCTTCTCACGAATCTTACTTCCAGAGCCGTTACATTCGGAACACTTGGTGCGCGTCGTCCCGTACGTGGACGGTGCGACTTGTGTCGGCATGAACGTCCATCCTTTGCCCTCGCAATGAGAGCACTCTTTGGCTTTTGCACTCCCTCGCGTTCCAGACCTGAAAGGCTGGCATAAGCACGGGTACGAATGGAATGTTTCAGAGATACTGACCCACTGCACGTTCCGCAGATGGTCTCCTTCTCCATGTTCATTTTCACGGACTTGCCGTTATAGAGATCCTCAAGCGTGACGTCATAAGGAATCTCGGTATCTTCTCCTTTGCGTTTACGTGGGCCAGGTCCTCCGGCAAAATCGAAGAACGTTGCACCTCCTCCAAAAAACTGAGTAAACATATCAGCGGCGTCGGCTGGCATGCCACCACCCCGTCCGCCTGGGCCGGTGAAACCGCTCATACCCTCTCTATCGTAGACTTCTCTCGTTTCTGGGTCGTTCAAGATTTCATAGCTAAGTCACGCCATCAATTAGCGACCTGGCACGGGTAAATGATGTACGAACGCCGCAGCCATTTCTTGGAACTTCTGTGCTGCCCCTGGGTCATTGGGATTCTATCCCCAGCATAAGTCATGCCTCGAACTATGGAAACTCAACACTAACCTTGTCCTAGTTCAAAAAAGTCAGTGTCACTGCAAACAGTCAGTTTCTCGAGTGCACTCACAGGGTGATGTTCCTTGGCCTGTGGTGAAATCAGATCATGATTCAAGCAAAAACTGTAAGTAGGGGTACAGACCTTTTTCCGATATGCTTTTTTGATATCAGCTAGCGAGAAGACGGTGAGGATGATGCTGTCCGAAGCAAGGTGGGTGGGTACCTACTCTCGGAAGCGCTTGGAGGAACGCCTAAAAGCTCGTAGAGCTCGGTTTCAACGGGCACTGACGCAACTGCTTTGAAAAAATGAAAGACAGAAAGGGCGATACTCACTGTCGGAGACGGGGAGGGGGAGGGGAAAGGGAAGGACAGACACTGGCAAGTAGTGACAGCAAGTGGCACGCGTTTTGAGGAAGACGCGACTTTTCGGTAGCACCCTGCGGAGTTTCAAACACGTGGCCTCAAAAACTTCCTTTCCCTGCCCTCGAGCTCGACCTTCCACCCTCAGAGCCACGGTCACCGACACCTACGGTGAGTCCTGTCTACCAATCGTTATATCATAGTATGATGTTTCTATATTATCTACATTGTCCGATCAGTCTTGTGCTGGATGTGACGAGCCGTCAAACCTGATTCTTACCACTTTGCATGGCATCCGTACGCGTACTGATGTTCTCGTACTCAACAGGCCCGGCTTATTCGTATTTCCCCTACTTCCTTATGATATCTCGGACTTTCACAGACTGATGCCCTTCGTACCCGGTAGCATAACTTCATGCAATGAACTTTTACTTTGAGGCCTCCAAAGTCCTCGATCGTCTTGATGCGAAACAAGGGTCTATCAAAGGCATACTTGCCACCTTTCCCGAGAAAAATAGAGCTAGGACTGCTGCACTTGTCATCGAGACTTTAAAATGTGAGCCCAGGCCTGTGTAAAGCAGCACGGTTCTCGAACACTGAACAGTGTCGACATTTCATGTGCACCAGACAAGGCAGTCCTATCAGATGTGATTACGGCTTCCAAGCTCCTGACAGAGGAGAAGAGGAAAATCACGTCACTCAATTTGGCACTTGTGCTTGTTCACGATGTGCTCCTATCCAGCGGGATACAGGCTGGAGATGGACCTGTAAAACAGGCGATCCTACGACACAAAACGCGTCTTCGGAGCGAGTTTCAGCGCATCAAGGTCAAGCGTGGCGCAAAATCTGACGAAGAGTTAGCATGTCCCGGCGACGAGAGGGCAGGTAAGTATATCAAAAGAGTACCTACTCGACACTCGAGGATAAAACCTTGAACTAGTTCGCATTCCACGCTACGTTCGAGTGAATACACTCTTGTGGACGACAGAGGAGGCTATTCGCTATTACACGGAGAAAGGGTTCCAGATATCAGACCCTTTTTCTACAAAGTCTGTTTTCCACTCTGTAGAATCGCGTTCTTACTCACGATCTCACAGCAAAGCCTTTGCACGAGACGAACATATTCTTGATCTCCTGCTCTTCAACCCTCGTGCGCAATTCCATAACGACATCTGCTACAAAACAGGAAAAGTTATTTTGCAAGACAAAGCTTCTTGCTTTCCCGCTACCGTGCTCGCCCCTCCTAGTGAGGAGCATAGCGTTGTGATCGACGCAACAGCAGCCCCAGGGAACAAGACGTCACATCTGAGTGCTTTAATGGGTGGTAAAGGAAAGGTAACTCCTCCAGCATTCTTCCCAGACAGTTATTCACCACGATTGGCTTTCGGGCTAGCTCTATGCTTTTGAGAGAGACAAGAGACGTTTTTCCACTCTCAAAGCTATGCTTTCCAAGGCTACATGCAAGAACGTAGAAGCTGTCAACGTGGACTTCCTCAGTGTCGATCCGTTAACCCACAATTACGCCAAGGCAACACACATGTGAGCCTCTACTTTCCTTTGCGGAAAATAAATCCCGCTTACTTTTGTCAGCCTGCTCGACCCTTCGTGTAGTGGCTCCGGCATTGTTAATCGACTAGATCATCTTCTTGGAGCCGGTAAGCTTCTTCTGATATTCTGTATCCCGCTCTGATTTCCCGTGTAGCAAACGAAGAAAACGAAGAGCAGGAAGAACGCTTGAACAAGCTCGCAGCCTTTCAACTCATGATGATAAAACACGCCATGAAGTGTGAGTACAGGTATCTCGAAAGAGGTCCAGCAAGCTGATCAGCAGATCTAGTCCCCAGCGTTCAGAAAATTGTCTATTCTACGTGTAGCATCCATGCGACCGAAAACGAGCGTGTTGTCTGTGAAGCATTGAAGTCGGAAGAAGCCCAGAAAGAGAACTTCAGGCTGGCTCCAAGAAAAGATGTGCTACCACAATGGCATCGCCGAGGGTTACGAGAGGGACTGGACTCGCCAGGTAAAAGCATCAAATCTCCTTTTTACAAGACCTCATGTGAATTTTAGAGCATGCGTCATCTCTGGTTCGTTGTTCGCCAGACAACGACGCTACCAATGGCTTCTTCGTGTCTTGTTTTGTCAAAGGATCTCAGGTCACACATTCGGTTGACTATCCCAGAACGAGGAAACGGAGACACATTGATGAGGGCCCCAAGAAGAGAGCAAGACTGAAACTACATGCACATGACGATTGATTGATCACTAATGACATTGGTTCCGTTGTCTGAAACCATTCATAACGACAGAATAATGCTGCGTGGAGAGGTGAAGTGGAACCCAGGGTAAAACGCAAGGCTACAATCAATCAATGATTAAAATATCGCTCTCAATACCGTCCTAAAGAACTTCTGTGGTCAGCTGCAGTGAGTACAGACCCTACACTCTTGAATATGGAAGCGCTAGACGGAAGTTGGTGAAGAGTATCCGAACGTCAGGGGAGAAGAATCTGGGCAAATTAAGGAGTTGGTGTGGAATGTTAGGTGATGTTTACCGTGAGGAAATGCCATAAACTAGTGAGTCGGAGTGCTGATCTGCTGTTGCGCGTATTGTTGTTGGTAATATTGAGCGTAGCTAGCGGAGTAGTCGGCTTGCTGGCCATAGGCGCCCTGAGGGTAACCACCTGCAGCCCACTGTCCACCACCGTACTGGGTTCCGTAGCTGCCGCCGCCGCCATAAGCTTGACCCTGAGGTGGACGATACCCTAAATTTTGCTGTGGTTGATTGGACTGCCACATCTCTGGACGACGCCAAGGAGGAATGTTGGAACCGCCTGCCGTGATATCGTGTCCTGTCCCCGAGCCGCCCCAAGGACCCCTTCCGCTATCTCCGCTGGGTCCCTTTCCACCCTCACCAAGCTCGGCCATCAAGCTAGCGTACTCGGAATCAAAGCCTCCTTTGGACAGGGCCCCTGGTCCTGGTGGAGGGCCAGCAGGGGGAGGAGGAGCATTCGGATCCCTGTTAACTTGACAGTCACGTGCCATGTGGCCAGCACTACCGCACACACGACAGATGATGTTAGCAGTGAAGTTGCGTTGCTCTGGACAATCGTATTTGCGGTGACCAAGACCACCACAATTTTGACAGACTTGATTCTCGTCGTCGCGGAGGGTACCATTCAAAGCGGCAAGCTCACGAAGCTGATTGCGCTTGTGATCATTTTGGCCTTCGGGCGTTGAAGCAGCCTAAGATACTAGTTAAGCTGGGCCCATTGGAATACATAATCGGTATCACCCACCGTTTCAATGACTTTGTTGATCATCTTAACACAAGCTGCTACTTTCTCTTCAGATTCAGCGATGACGAGACAGTGTAAATCTTCTTCAGCATCATCAGCGTACTGGTCTGGCCGTGCCTTCCCTTCCTTTACACTGCCTTTGCCCCGGATGCTGATCTTGGCCCCGCTCTCTCGCTCCATCTTCTTTAGGGAATTACCTCGAGGCCCAACAAGAAGCCCGAAGAAGTTGATCTCGGGGAATTCTTTAACGGGAATGTAAACTTTATCGGAAGGTCGTTGGGAACGTTTCTGCTGGTGGTACTCAACGGGTGGGCGGAAGTTTGGATCGTTTTTCATGGCGCGATCCACGAGACGGATGCGCTCGTCTTCCAACTTTTTGCGATAACGGACTTCGCGAGTATTAGTACGACGACCGTGTCCGTCATAAGTGGGAGGGGGAGAAGGGGAACTATTTATCAAAATAAACATACGCATAAATAGCTTGGATATAGAAAAATACACTTACCGTTCTCGCTCAGGAGGGATGAAATCGTTTAACCTAAGTTTTCGATTAATTTCTTCGAGGCGCAAGTGAATAGCGTAGTTGTCAAGTTGGGCCTGTGAGACACCAGCAGCAGAAATTGCTGTCGGCAAGCCGGGAATTTCGGTCTTGGCTTCGCCCCAGCGGCTGCGCCGCTTGCGGACGCCATTCACTTCAGCTGCGGAGGGGTAAGAAATCACGAGGTATCAAGGTTAGTATTCGTCAGTATCAGCAGTGGCAAGTGGGTAAGTGAACTTTGCTGATCGAGCAGGAAATCGAAAGAAAAATCCCACCAGATAGCAAGGGAGGATGAAGACACGACAGTTCAAGCGCCGTTAGTCAAAGGGTCTGGACTTACCTGCCGATCCACTAGGAGTCTCCTCTCGCCCCCTCTTATATTCTGGTTCCTGGGGGGCCTGGCGAGGGTAAGCAGATGGTGACGGCTGGGCGAGCTGTGGCGGAACGGTTTCCTCGACTGGCGCTGGTCCAAAACGACGACGCGATCCAAGGGGAACTGAAACTCACGTGGATCAAGAATTCGAGAAACCATTGTCAATTTTTACTCACCATCGTTAGTGCCGGTAACTTCGCGAGTTGCGGGTCTCCACATTATTACTGAGAAAAAGCAATCTGGGCGACAGCGTTACAAACAGAGAAAAAAATGGAGATGAATCTCCGAAGGATATTTTAACTACAGGCTCCGCTCTAAATGGGAATGCTGACAAATACTGACTTGTTTCGTCTTAGTCAATTTGACGACCACCGGTGTCTCGTCCAAGAGCACAGAAAAACCTGGTTGGTCTGGGCGAGATCATGGCACTCAAGAGAGCTGCTGAAGGTAAAGAGATTTGTTTCACCTCTGTATATATGACTTGCTCACCGCTCCCTAACTCAGATTCAATGGCCTTCTCTGCATCATCGAAACGCCCCAGGCGTGGTGGGGATAAAGATGATTATATTGATGTAGAAGACGAGTATATGAATGATTCCGCTGCCGACGCAGCTCTCGTGCCCCGAGGCGCTACCATCAACTTCAGCGCTCTCACTCGTAAACTTGCAGAAGCGCAGCGTTCAGTGAACGTTTGTGGCGAAGAGAGTTCCTTAGATGCACACCGTCGTCAACAAGATTCTCTGGTCTCACATATCTTCATGGACCAAGACTTCTCATGGTTGCACTTGAAATCCGATCACGCATCTCGCCCCCTCTGGATTAGCCCTGAGGACGGGCATATCATCCTTGAAGCCTTCTCTCCCATTGCAGAGCAAGCCCAAGATTTTCTCGTAGCCATCAGTGAACCTGTCAGCAGGTGCGCAGGTGCGACTTGTTATGTACAGTACATGTTTACACGCGAGTCACTAGACCAGCGTTCGTCCATGAATATAAACTCACGTCGTATTCCTTGTATGCCGCGGTGTCAGTGGGCTTGCAAACCGAAGACATTATAGAAGTTAGTACGCACTAGATGACGCACGTCTCTTCAATTGCTGACACAAACCCCAGGTATTGAACCGCTTGTCGAAGGTAAGCCACGTCCAAGGGCAACATGGGCTGCAGATTTCAACAGCCACTCAAGGTACCAGTGCCGGAAAGCATCATCAACTTCATTCGCGAGCGCACGCTGTCATACGGCAAGGTAAAGCTAGTTCTCAAACACAACAAGTATTTTGTGGAGAGCAGTCATCCGGACACTCTCCAACTTCTCCTCAAAGACAAGCTCATTCGCGAGGCTCGAGTAGTCTCTCAGCAGACGGATAACAGCATCAGGGCGGCCACCTTCACCATATCTAAAGCGCCCATGAAGGGCGGTCTTGTCATTCCCGGAACAAAGGAGGCGGAGAAGAAGAAGGACGAGAGTGCCCCCAGTCGAGCTCTAGGTGCCCCTGGTGCAACCTCAGCGGATTCAGATTTGTTCACATCGATAGCTGGGGTGGACGGTGGTATGTGTTCCCTTATAACGGTGCCGGTCAGCTGTACCGAACCCTGATTGTCGCAGACGACATCGAGGAGGATGACGACAATGTGCATGCTTTCGAAATAGATGATGCAAAAATTGATGTTAGTCCCTTTCCTCCCCCGCCGTCGCTCACGGGTTTAATCGGTTCACAGGATGTGAAGAAGCGGTGCAACGAACTCGAGTATCCCATGCTAGAAGAATACGATTTCCGAAATGACACTATCAATGCTAATTTGGATATCGACCTCAAGCCCGCAACGGTGATTCGACCCTATCAGGAGACAAGCCTGAGCAAAATGTTTGGGAACGGGTGAGCCTGGTTTCAGAGTGATGATCAGGTATTGTTCCTGATCTTTGACTCAGTCGGGCCAGGTCTGGAATCATCGTGCTTCCGTGTGGAGCGGGAAAGACGCTTGTTGGTATTACGGCGGCCTGCACAATCAAGAAGTCTTGTCTTGTGCTGTGTACATCCTCGTACGTCTTGTGCACCTAACATGCGCATTATTAGCGGTATGGTTACGGGTTTCTCACAGGGTGTCTGTTATGCAATGGAAACAACAATTCATGCTGTGGTCGAACGTGACTGATCGCCAAATAGCTGTCTTTACCGCAGATCAGAAAGAAAGAGTAAGTTCATTTCTGCAGGCTGCCCGGCTTCTCGTGCGGCTCAACATTATCAATCAGTTTGCCGGCGAGAGTGGTATCGTGGTCTCAACCTACTCGATGGTCGCCAACACGCACAACCGATCCCACGAGTCCAAAAAAATGATGGAATTTTTGACATCGAGGGAGTGGGGTTTTATCCTCCTGGATGAAGTTCACGTTGTGCCTGCGGCTATGTTCCGACGGGTGGTGACCACCATCAAAGCCCATTCCAAACTTGGGCTCACAGGTGTGAATTTATGGGGCTGTTCAACTTCGTACAGTGGCTAAGTGGAGCACTGCAGCGACCCTTGTCAGAGAAGATGACAAAATTGCGGATCTCAACTACATGATTGGACCGAAGCTTTACGAAGCCAACTGGATGGATCTTGCTGCCAAGGGCCACATAGCCAATGTCCAGGTGAGTGAATGGAATTGCTCGGGACAAATACCGAACTGATGGGCGGAAGTGTGCGGAAGTGTGGTGTCCTATGACACCTGAGTTCTACCGGGAATACCTTCGAGAACAGTCGCGCAAGCAAATGCTGTTGTATTGCATGAACCCCAAGAAGTTCCAAGCCTGCCAGTTTTTGATCAAGTTCCACGAGGCTAGGGGGGACAAGATTATCGTTTTTTCGGACAATGTGTTCGCGTTGGAGGTGATATCTGTGTTTGGACAGTTTGTTGGTCACTGTTGATGCCGATCTTCTTGTCTGACTTTAGGCTTACGCGAAAAAGCTAGGAAAGCCGTACATTCACGGCGGCACCGGGCAAGTCGAGCGGATGCGAGTCTTGCAATGGTTCCAACACGACTCTAATGTGAACACAATTTTCCTTTCCAAAGTGGGAATAATTCCATTGCACCACAAGTCAAATTCCGTTTACGTATTCCCAACAGGTTGGCGATACGTCAATCGATCTGCCAGAAGCGACGTGCCTCATCCAAATCAGCTCACATTTTGGATCACGGCGGCAAGAAGCACAGAGGTTGGGTCAGTAATCGTCAATCATGACAAATGGCACTCTGAGACTAATCTTCTGCAGGTCGCATCCTAAGGGCGAAACGTCGTAACGACGAAGGGTTCAATGCCTTTTTCTACTCGCTCGTGTCCAAGGATACTCAGGAGATGTTCTACAGCACCAAACGACAACAGTTCCTGATTGATCAGGGCTATGCTTTCAAAGTCATCACTCATCTTGATGGCCTCGAGGATCTAGAGGACTTGGTTTACAGAACCAGAGACGAGCAGATCGAGCTGATATCCTCGGTGTTATTGGCTAACGAGAGCGAAGCAGACCTTGGGACGGATATCCGTGCGTCCGAGGGTGACCTCGCTGGGACCATTACCTCCAAGGACTTTGGTGTCAGAAAATTCCCAGGTGCTCAACGGACGACAGGCTCCCTGACTGCATTGAGCGGGGCTCAGCACATGTCGTACGTGGAACAGAACAAATCTGCGAATAAGAGACTTGCACGAGATGCTGCGCCACGACACAAGCTGTTTTCTAAGCGCGACAAGGACAAGGCAACCGCTAGGAAGGAAGCTCGGACGTCGGGACGGCCATAGTAGGGCAGGAGATGGTTGTGGAAGACAAGAGGGTCGTCGGGGAAACATAAATGAAGTTCACTTGGTGACGTGTTTTGGGATGTACATACGTATACTATATGTTGAATAATACTCGGACGGGCAGTGCGTGCCCCGTAGATCTGTGATGGGAGGACACTAGCAGTACTGCCAACGGTTCCGAGTGCAAGTCTAGGCGCTAGCAACGCGCAAGACACGTGAAAATGCATCAATCCCCCGTAATCAGAGGGTGGACGGCCACGAGGAAGGCCAAGTTCCAAAATGGAGAAGAGACTGCGCCAGGCTGGTGCCTTCCAAGAAGAGAAGCTTGCCTTGACGATTGAGAAGGACAAAACTCAGAATGGATACGGAAAGACCGACGCTGATGCGGCCTCGATGGCAACGGAGAGGCGTGTCCGCAAGGAATACCATGGGAGCAAGTACCATGGTACCCCCCCGGTTTATGGAGGAACCCGTATCGATGATTGTCGACTGATCGTCTCGAATCGCATCCTTTGAGCAGCATCCACGCAATCCTGAAGCTGAGTCGACAAACAAGTCTTCAGCTTCTCGTCTGATACCATATGGATGACAAAACCCGCCGACGTGAGCCAGCGTTGGTTTCGTGCGGAGACCCAAAAACGGTCTGGACTGGGCGACCCCGATCGAATCCGTGTTGTGACTGTAGATTCAGCCCGATCGGTTCACTTGAGAAGGTCCCTTTTATATGTTCTCTTGCGTTCCCTTTACTCGTCCTCTTTCTTCGTTGCCGCCACCTCGTCGAATCTACCGCAAACCACCTGCTCTCTTACCTGTAAAAAATGTCCTCAAAGCGTGGGCGCAAACGAAACGACAACCTCCCTCCTAACAGAGCCAGAGACGTACAGAGAGCATTTCGTGCTCGGAGAGCCGCGCATCTACAGGTGCGGTGTTTTTACCTTTCTTCCATCTTCTATTTGCAATTATCTGATTTTTGTCCTCTTAATTTCAGGCGTTAGAAATGCGCGTATCCGAACTCGAGGAGGAGAACAATTGTCTCAGAGCAGCGTTGAACCTGCCCCCAGCGAACCGTCTACCACTCGGCAAAGGTCCGACAGGCAAAGACAAGCCAAAGACACTCGACAACCCTTCCTTATCCCAGCCCTCCTCGAAGAGTCGAGACTCTTCGCCGATAGGCGAATCCCCGTCTCCTAGGCGATCAGAATCTGCATCACCTTCAGTTATCGGTGGAGCGAGCATACGCACACCCCCTATCATAGAGGGAAACAATTGGGAGGAGGGGTTTATAATGGGCGACCAGCAACCGCCTGCACCTCAGATTTCTTCGGCCCCTTCTGTGACATATGGTATGCGTCCAGTTCCGGCGCCGGCAGTCACCCAAAAGAGCCCCCAACAGTTCACTTTCTCCACCCCTATGCCTCCTCGCCCTCTTGCGACGAACAACGTCCCTGGCCACGCGCTCCAGTCCAGCTACACACATACAGCTGATCGACCCATAGCAAGTGGTTATAACGACATGAACTATTTGCTGTGTACCGACGTGCGCGAAAATACCCATTATTCATATCATTATCAGCAACCTTTTTCTGGGGAGAGCACTATTTCTTCACAATCACCCCAGCTCTCGGTTCATTCACAACCATCGCACAGTGCCCAACGCCCACATCCTCAGCAATCGATGCCGTTTCCGCAGCGCCGGCCACATACAGAGCCCCAAGCCTTCCGTTCTCTGGGCAGCGACCTTCATCTGCCCAGTCCCCCGTCTCATCATATTTCACGCTTGGCATCTTCTCCCCCGCCGGCGATGCATGACGTGCGATCACACTATACCTCGCATGGCAAACATGTCAACCCATTGCCTTGATCACCTGTTGCTGGCCGCGCTGCCTCAGCCTCTTTTTCACATCTCTGTCTTGTGTTTGTTCGGTCCTTTCTCTCTCGGACTTTCCGGTATTTTCACTCTTGTCTACGACACACGAATGATTTAAAGACCCTTTTTTGTATCGCTATCGTTTGCGAAGTCTTTCCTTGAGCTGCATGGCTCCAAGTTTGTCGTATCTTAGATGTACCACGCAACACTATTTACTCGTAGCTTCTGTTAATGTGTCTGACTATCATCGCCTCGCACTGTGCTCCGGGCATCGAGTTTTTCAAACTCATCCACCCGTTCATTACTGAGCGAGGTTTACGCTATTATAATTTCCAAGGCAATCCCTTCGCAAGCATTAAGGTGCACAGGCACCTCACAGCCACTGGGGTGCTTCCAAATTCCCACGTGAGTTCGGTTTCAATGTCCGAGTCTTTGCGAGGGACCGAATCACTGTCAAGGAGCTGGTCGGAATCTCCTATAAGTATCAGACGAGGCCACCTTCCCACAAGCCGTGGTCGCACATTTGAATATCGTTTACTCAAAAATCCTGTGGCGATTGTCCGCGATTGCCTACGATCGGCGATCTATCGATGGTTCTGACTGCTAGCTGGGATTCCCGTCCCTTCCAAACCGGAATTCTGATTGGAATCTCTTCTCGCAGCGAAAGTCTCTGGGCGTTGACGCCTTCCCAGTCTTCTGGTCCCCGCAGCCCTGGTGGTCGTTGAAACGTGTAGGGGTAGTTGGCAGATGGCAGATGGAATAGTTGTGCATGCACATGTATCAATGTATAGTAAACGAGGGTATGATGGCCGCCATCCGCACATGTAGGCATGATCACGGCGCGGTATCTAGCTGACACCAGCTGACCTTGCCTTCCGGACCATATTTCTTCTCAAGCCAATGATTGGCAGCTTGGAAATGCCCGTTGCCCAGAAATCCTTTGTTGGCGCTCAGGGGAGAGGGATGCTATCACGGAGTAAGCAACTGAAGTATGAAAGGAACCCGATGAGTCAAAAACTCACTGCGCTGATCAAAATCAGGTGTTTGGTCTGGTACGTAGCCGTCAGCTGCCAATATATCGAGGCCACCAAAATGACGCTGACCTTTTTGAGTTTAGCAACTCGTTTCGCAGCCCACGCTCCCCATGCCAAGAACACAACGCCTCGACCGATTCCGTTGGTGTCGGACTTGCCACCACCGCCAAGATTAGCACCCCCATACTTGTCAACCACGTCAACGACCTTATCCGTGAATTGTTCCCAGCCCCTGCCGGCATGAGACCCAGCTTGGTTTGCCTTTACGGTGAGGCATGTGTTTAACATGAGGACACCATTTTCGGCCCAGGCTGTCAAGTTTCTGCAAATAGCCATGTCGGTCTTCCCTTAGCATGGTTCAAGGATCTTATCGGTTGCGGCTCACCCATGCTTAGGAGGTCGAAACTCGGGGTACTCTGACTTGATTTCTGCATATATCTATGATTCCTCTCCGAGCTGAATTGTGATTATCGATAAAAGATGCAACTATAGCTCACATTTCGTAAGGACGGGGGAACGGCAACGCCCTTTGGGACAGAGAAGCAGAGTCCTGTACAATCGATGTCGATGAGCTCCAACGTGGGTGGGGTGACTAGTAATGCTTTGCAGGGACAGCTCACCATGTGCCTGATTGGGGCCATGGTAGGGATCTTGACCGATGATAACAACTTTAACCTTGCCCAGTGGCGTATTGGACCAAGAGTAAATATTTCGAGCTTTATTGGCTGAATTATTCCACTTTGCTCTGCAGAAGGCAGACGCGACGAACTTACGGGATGGGTATACCTTGAGGTTTCCGGTGTTCTCATCGGGACCTTTGACCCCTTCCTCCCATAGAAATTGTTTCAACGAAATGAAGTATGGTTTCTTGACCTCATCTTTGAGTATCTTTAGCCTGGGAACATGTTGCTGTCAGTTGACTTACAGCGGAATTCATGGGCCAAGAATGTTCGCACCAACTTTTACCCATGCACTGGCACTCGAGCTCGAGGACGTGTCGGTGCTTTTCAGGGATTGATTCCATAAATTGGCTCAAAGAGAATGCAATAGAATTCAAGGGCTGAACGTCAGAGGGAGAATCAGCTGTCACTTTGGTCTTGACAGAGCTGGTCGACGGCGAGCACGAAGTCATTAGCTTCGCCTTCTTTGCTGCTGGCTCTCTGCTCCTTTCAGACTGCTCATTTTTTGGACTGGAAAACATGTCCATTAGGGTGCGCTGTCGCTTCAAGTTGTTTAATGCGGCCGTAGAAGCGATAGTGTTGGATTTCTCGTGGGACGCGTTGGGCGTGACAACGGTTTCGACATCTTCGAGGTAGACAACGCGTGTGTCGTCTGCCAGCATTTGGTCGAGGAACGGGCGACTTGAGGAAGCAAGGTTCCCACCAGTCAGGCTACACGCTGCTCTACTGGGTCAACAATGCCTAATATGGGTTGACATTAAATAATATTTGTGGGAATCGGAGGTACTTCGGGTGGAGACCTGCGCTTTCCAAGTTGAACCACACTTTTCTTTTTCAGCCAATCCGCCAAACTGCCTCGCTCACCCTCCTCACCCTCACCCCCATCTGCCAAAAATGCATCTGGGCGCGCGGATTCATCCAGGAGGCAGTTTCTCAATGTCCGCTCAGCTAAACGGTCGTTCGGTGCAACCACAGCTATACCACCGCAAGTCAATAACGTGGAGCTGAGCTCTACGTATCACGCTGGATCATCTAGGTATGAAGATTTCCGCAAGTATTCCATTGCACTGACGTGGCGGTACAGCGATGATTCTGGCACAGACACGGCTGGTCAGGACACAGATGATAATCAACGCATTGACCGCGGGCGTCCTACGTCTTTTAAAAGTTTGCGGCAAGACGTTAGGAACACAGTGAGGCGGAAGAGGCTGAAAATATCGCCGTCCCAGCGTGCTCTCAGTCCTGTATTTGCTGAGCATATCGTGGAACCGAAAATCAACGCGTCTTCAGCCACTAGGCAGTCGTTTGCTCGCTCGCGGTCTCCGCATATACGTGCAATAAACAACCCAGGTCACGGTGCTCATCAACCAACAGCCCCACCTCCGCCTCATGCACGTCATCGAATCTTGCCGATGTTGCATACGTTCCTCCCTGGCACGCTGTCTATTCCCATCCCAACGCCATTTCGTGGCGTATACTGCACATTTTCCATTGATGCCAGAAGTTTGGCGGAATCTTGTCTCCTCCTCGGGTCCTTGGTGTACGCAAATTGGAAATTGTCCTCCACTTTGGAACCTTTGGACGTGCCTGATCCTTTTATATCACTCGGTAAGTCCCCTTCTCAATTCTACCAACAGCGCCCCCTCACATTTCCCCCACAGAAATAAACATACTCGTAATTACCTCCGTCATCTACGTCATCTGGAGTCATTCCTCGCTCTCCGGGACAGCGGCTTCTCCACCTCCCTCTGACAGGGGCGACGCTCGGGGTTCGTCCCCTCGCACTGAACATCGGGGAAGCGGGCGCGATGGTGGCTCACGTATGCCCCACAATAATAAAGTCCATTTCGGCTTTGTGTGGATGAGTGTGCCGAAGAATTTCAGGTGCGCCTCGAGTCAGTCTGTGTTCCCTTGTCCCTAACCTGCTGATTGGTTAGGGAGTGTCCGGACGACGGTGCCCTGACAGGACTATCCTTTGCACCCCTCATCTCCATTGCTCTACTGTACTCGTCACTCCGCCAAGCCGCATCGCCCGACTCTAAGCTTATGTCCCGTGACTGGCTTATAGAAATTCCCCGTACTCTAGAAAACGCACGCGCGCCTCTTTCTCCACTAGATGCTCTGATATTGTCCAGGCGTAGTTTGGTCGACTATGCGACCCTCTGCTCGTTTATCCTCCTAGTCCACATCTTCTCTTCATCATGGTATGAATCAAGGTACCGTAGACGACGGAGCGTACCTGAGGGTGAACGCGGCTCCGTACCTCGCAGCGAGATGCGCCGGACTTGGACGTATTGGATATATTCGTATGTCGTCACACTAGTCGTTGTGTGTGTGCGTTACTTGCTTGCGCGCAATCATATCAATGTGTGGCAAAGTGAGCATATCCTAAAAGTTGCGTTCACTCGATTCACAGCCCATCAGATATTAGCTATTTCGACATCGTCATAGGCTCTGTGTTCTACCAGTTCTGCCTGTATGTCGCTCTGCGAATAGCTCATGGAGGTTTCACGCTCGGGGAGCTGGCACTTGTGTGCTTTGGTGGGTTGTCTTTGGGAACAGAGTTGCTCAACCTCACGAGAGCAGGAGTAAGTGGGGTGACAGTTCCTAGTTAAGAAACTGACCAATTATGACTTGAAGATATGGCCGAAAACGACGCCCTTCATAAAGACTTACCGTCTCCCAACTCCGCTTTTGACTTTTCAGATCGCTCTCATAGCTGGATCATTCCTCACCGGATTTCTCCTTTCCCCTCTGCTTGTTCTTTCCCGACATATTGCACAGCGACCCGTCCGTCGTCTGCGGTTTCCACAAGAAAAGCCAAGGCATCGAAGGGCCCTTGCTGCTGGATTCTACATCGGCACCATCGTGATCGTTGCAGGACTCATTGGATCGTGGACATGGTGGAGTCTGGGCAGGCGTGATCCGTGGCTTTGGGTGGTCTTTTGGATCCTCGAGGGCAAGAAGAAGTGGACTAGACCATTACTGCTGGCCTATTGGGGTCTGCTTGGGAGCATCAGTGTTGCAGGTTGGAACCGTCAGCTGTCAAGATCCCGAAGGTATAAGCCGCGGAATGCCTCGGCCAACTTAGGCGACAACGTGATCGTTCCGACTGCCGCGAACCAATCGTATAAACCCGTAGAGCCTGTGTCTTCGGCGCCACCGCCGACAGGAGGATTAGGTCTCGGGTTCCCGAACTTGCCGAATCTGCCGAACCTGCCAAACGGAACCCTGGCCACGGATTTGTTGGATGCTGCGGATAAGCACGTCCCAACGCTGGGTGTCAATGCACGCAGAAAATTCTTCCATGCATTGGCAGTGGTCATGTTCTTGCCCGGCGTGATTGTTGACGTCAGTCATGGTTATTTCTCTGTCATAGCCGTGTGAAAACTTATTAACGATGGAAAATTTGTTATTCAACAGCCTGCCTTCACGCACCTGTCATTTAGCGCGGCATTCGCGTTGTTCATTTTTGCGGAATACGTGCGGTATTTCGCCATTTATCCGTTTGGCGCAGCTGTCCATCTGTTTGTGAATGAGTTCCTGGATCAGAAGGACAGAGGAACAGCCATTTTGAGTCATTTTTACCTCTTGACAGGTTGTGCAGGTTCAGTGTGGCTGGAAGGGTGAGTGGAACGCTGACCCAGAGGCGTTGGATGTGGCTGAGTCCAGGCAATCTACAGACCGTCGCGATTTTTGCTGTATACCGGCATCCTCGCGCTGGGAGTTGGAGATGCGATGGCATCCATTGCAGGAAAGCGCATTGGCAAGCACCGGTGGTCAACCAGCACGTCTAAAACGGTTGAAGGAAGCGCAGCGTTTGTTGTGTCGCTCGTTATGTGTGCATGGGTTCTTCGTCTCCTTGGACTGACAGAAGATTTTTTGGTACGCCTTGCCTATAAAGTGAGGTTCCTGTTTGATGCTGACACAGATCGGTCTAGATGGTGCGGTATGGGGCTGTTGTGGGATTGTCGTCGGTACTGGAGGCGCTTTCGGATCAGAACGACAATTTGACATTACCACTGTACATGTGGAGTATGCTTGTCGTGCTAGATGTATGAGGTGCCTGGGGCTGGCTGGTATATGATATATGTCGCGTTAGCGGAAAAAAGAAAGAAAGAAAAAACATGAATGATTGACATATTGATGGGTAATGGAGGACACGTTGTCGATGTAAGAGGGCTTTGAAAGGGGTTCCAATGGGTTGTTCGCATGACGTCGATGGTGAGGTGTGGGGTGCTTATTCATCCATTAAATGCGACCTCAGTGACAGCCCGAAGTGAGCGCCATAATCATTCTCAGATCAGAGACTACCGACCACGTCTTATAACAACCCCTCACAGTCTCAGCCTGGTATGTTTATCCTTCTCTCTTCTTGCTCTCATTTCACCCTCCATCGTCAGGCTATGACCACTGTCTCTCAGTGATCGTCGCGTCAACGGCATCTCGGTCGGTGCGAAACTCTCGGTCGACAGATTCACGAATACTTGTCACTTGTTCTTGGTCACCATGCAAGTCCCAGCTGTCTCTGGTGACAGCACTGCACACTCCAAGCTTTCGTTGCATTCACTTGGGACGCCTTTTCCTGTGTTACAGGATCCGTCTTTTCAGATGCCCGTCCCTATCCTACACAGTACTCGCGAGCGGGTTCGCAGACCTTCTAGGCCTGCGACTACATCTATTACCGAGGGCATTTCAACTTTCGTCCTTCCCAGTCCATCCATGTCTTCCTCAATATCTCAGGATTCGCATGTACGTATCCATTCCGAATTCCCTTAACCACTGAACAGCATTCTAATCTACCCTAGCCAACCAATCGGGCACATTCGGACGGCGATCTCTCCGAGTATGCTGGCCGCGATGACCTGAGAGGTAGGCACCCCTTCTCTCTTCATTTCGCGGGCTTTGACTGACACTTCCCCCCTTTACCCTACACGAACACCCGCCTGCCAAAGATGGATCTACGCAAGGCCCTACGTCCACGGCTCGCACCCCTGATTCCAGATCACCAACTGTCACCTGTGACTATGATTGGGTGTCGTTCATGTCCGCTTATGCGTCTGGCCATTGGAACCCCCACCGAACACCTCACCCACCCCGGTCTGTCTTTGATGCACCGCGGCCTGGAATGCAGACAGTGTTCCCGGACACTTCTGCATTTCCATTTCATGCCAATAAACCTAGTCACTGTGAGGCTACCCCATCAGAAACGCTGATCACCGGCTACACTGTGGTGTCATCACCCATCTCTGATCCAATCAATGACAAGGAAGCGAAGCGCCAAGCTGGATCTTCATCACCTGAGAATTTTTTCTCCAAGTTGTCTCCCCCGCCCATCTCATTGATGGGTCGCCGCTTCCGCAAATCCTTCAACGATCTGAGACAAGCTGCTGGTGGTCACACGATGCAACTTTCTCTTGATGGCACTCAGAACTTAAGCTTGGCTCCGGACGCGACAACGGCTGCGGCAACGATGCGTTGGGCTGCGGCTAGGGTGAACCTCTCCCCTCTTGCGTTGCCGTCACCGGAACACGAACTTACGGATCCTATGCGGGGAGTACATGCTGCAATCCCGGGGGCCCATCCGCCTGAATGCAGTCCTCCGATTAAGCCTGTAACCCCAGGGAACAATCGTAAAACACGTCTCGGGAGTTTTTGGGAGGGAACTCAGGATGTAGACGAGGATGCCGACCGACTGTCGACAATCCAAGGATCAAATCCAGGATCGCCCTCCCGGCTTCCGCCACATGGCGATGGAGGAAGTTCATCCCATGTCGACCGATCTTCGTGGGCTGGTATTCCACAACCCGCCTCTGCCCCTCTACCCCAACAATCTCCTGAAGACCTTGCTGCAGAAGACTATTTCAGTACTCACACGAACTCCGTGGATGGCGACCTACATGTTGCCCCGGACGTACCACATGTGTGGAAAGAGTACGCCAATACCCGGCGAGACAGTGAGCCGATCGATATGAATGTGTCAACTGCTCCGGCCCTGCCTCGTAAGATATGTCTCACTCGCCAGACGTCTTCTCCCTTGCCATCCTCGATCCCTCCAGAGAGAGGGCTTCCTGGTGGTCGCTCCGTCTCTGAAACGGTGAGCAGCTATAGGATGGGGCGTGCCGCGAAAGAAGAGCAAATGTTCTTGGAGCTGGGATATTTCGCTCCTCCTAATCCTCCAGACGAGCTCGAGCGAAGACGCGCACTGTATAAGTAAGTGCTGAGAGTTAGCAGACACTCAGCGCATCGCCGTGTTGATGGGCGGCGGTTAGATTCAACATCTGGAACACGGCCCCTGACATTAATTTTGATCGAATTGCGCACTTGGTCAAGCTCGTGTTCAACACCAAGAGCGTATATATATCACTTGTCGATGGTACAGAGCAGTGCGTTGTCATATCTCCCTGTTCCCATGCGATCGTTTACGAACTTTGCATCGATAGATGGTTCAAATCACAATGTGGGCCGTTTTGGGTTCCCCACGTTCTTTGTGAAATTATTCATTAATATCACAGGCGGGACCTCATTCACACGTTGCCCACGCCTAACCTCATTCTGTACACACACAATATTACAGCGGTAATTCTTGTATACTGATGTTTTCTGGCTTCTGACCTTCGTTCAGTGGCGACGAGCCAACTGTTGTCCTGGATACGCTGTCTGATTGGCGCTTTGCGAAGAACGTGAGTTGAAGTGATGGTGATGTTCACTGTATTGCATGTTCTAATGGCGAGTCCAGCCTTTTGTCACTGAGTATCCTCACACTCGGTTTTATGCGGGCGCACCATTGCGAACACAGGATGGATATAACATTGGCAGGTAATAATGCATGCTCTTGTCTTGTTTTGTTGATACTCATGTTGCGGTAGCTTGGCACTGATCGACGATTCGCCGAGACATGATTTTTCTCCTCGCCAACGGCATACTCTTAAGGAATTTGCGGTGGGTGCAACGTAATGTGGGCTTCTTTCTTACCAACTGCTTTCCAGGCTGTCGTCATGCGCGAGATGGAGTTGTGGAGGGACAAGGTACCCCACGTCACTCATAACTGGCCTCCTTTGTGACCTCTTCGACAGATCCAACTTCGGATACGAGACAAAATACAGACATCCGTAAGGCCCTGCATTTGCCACCTTGTCCGTTTCCGTAATGTCGTCACAGATGGAGCACTTCAGTCGGGAATGTCTTGAGATTGACCAGCAAGAGTCTCTGAAGACCGAAATGTATTCTTCGGTGTCTATGGACAAAGTATATGACCGCGCAGCCAAGC
This sequence comes from Paxillus rubicundulus Ve08.2h10, assembly GCA_000827395.1. Classification (NCBI taxonomy): domain Eukaryota; kingdom Fungi; phylum Basidiomycota; class Agaricomycetes; order Boletales; family Paxillaceae; genus Paxillus; species Paxillus rubicundulus. The sequence goes on along the minus strand of KN824985.1, from coordinate 12,946 downwards.
TTGTCAAGCGCACTCTGGACGTTGAGGAAGTCTTAGTGATGGACGTGTCACACTGTGAGGTGCTCGAAACCCTCAGTGCCGAAGCCGCTGTGTCAGTCGTCATGCACCACGGCAGCGCTCAGACACGTGCTACATCACGGACGCTCACGCCTGACGAGACGAACAAGCTTAATATATTCTTTCAACAATATCCAGATGGGAAGATTTCGGAAGGAATTCTACCTGTTTGTTTCCGTCCTTTTATCCCGACTCACATACAGTACGCTTTGAGTAAGTGGAGAACAACAGCGTTGATGCAGCCATTAACTTGGACTTGGGTTAAGCGGTCCCTGTCTTTAATATTGATAAGCGACCTTTTGCATTGATCTGCGCATACAATGCCTCCGATCCGTCACGGCGCTTCGTACGTGAATACTTTGCCTCTGGAGGCTCGAGCTCACAGCGTTTGCTTAAGTTGGAAGGACACGAACTGTCATATCTACGAGCCATCGGTAATTATTCCGTCTGCGCAAATGATTGTAACCAACATCTATCTCAGGGGTAATTATCCTTTCCGCCGTGCTCAAGCGACGCATGATGCTCGCGGATCAAGCCAAAAGCCTGTTCATATCCAAGTAGGTCGTAGTCTTAATCTAGGCCCGACGAGCTCTCACACTTGTCGCAGTATATCTCATGAATTACGAACTCCCCTTCATGGAGTAAGTTAGGATGTCTCCGCGGCATGCCTTCCCGTTCTGACCTAGCTACAGATTTTAGCAGCTGCGGAATTACTGGCGGATACCCCTTTGAATCACAACCAAACATCGTTCTTACACACTGTCCAGGCGTGCGGCACGTCGCTGGTGGAGACTGTGAACCATGTCTTGGACTTTACCAAGCTCAGTGGTAATGTGAAGTCGGGTGGTGTTGATGGTGTCATCGCTCGGACTAGGTATGTCTCAGGTAACCCAATTAAGCCCATGCTCTAATTATTATACCCAGGGTGGATCTGGAGCAGCTTGTAGAAGAAGCGATTGACGGGTCGTGGATTGGCTACTGCGCACGCAGCTCCGCATCCAGAGAGTCTGAGATTGGCAGTGTCTATGCAGCTAATCTCAACAAGGAAGGCTCGAGTGCCCTGACCGTCCCAGAATCTTCGCAACATGTAGAAATTGTCGTGGATATTGACCGTCGACAAGGAGTAAGGACCATCTTCATTCTACTCATAATTTGGCTGATACCTGGAATATGCAGGGGTGGATATTGAAATGCGATAAAGGTGGAATACGACGAGTCCTGATGAATTTGTTTGGAAACAGTTTGAAATTCACATCAGTCAGTCGATCGTTCTACTTTCGTGTCTTATATGTTTGCTGAGCGTAGGCAGAACGGTTATATTCATGTATCACTGCGGCAATTATCTGCTCCCGAAGATATTGTGAACAACACGGTCAAGATAGAGCTTTGTGTGAGCGATACAGGCAAGGGCATTAGTCAAAATTTCCTCAAGGTAAAGATCGTCCCAGGGTCAGAGCCCGCCACTGACATATTGCCTTGCAGAACCACCTGTTCCATCCCTTCTCGCAAGAGAACCCATTACAAGCCGGAACTGGGTTGGGACTTGCGATCGTCAACAGTATCGTCCAATCCCCGAGCGTCGCCGGCAAAGTAGAGGTCGTCAGCGAAGAAAACGCGGGCACAGACATCAAAGTAGTATTTGAGGCTGAGATACCTGACGAGCGCCCCAACAGCCTTCAAGACCCCTTTTTCTTCGACGATCACACGCGACCACCAGTCATCTCTTTGCTGGGCTTCAAGAAACGAGGACGCGGCGTACAGCTTCTCAGCGAGGTCCTTCATAAGTACCTCGTATCGTGGTGGGGATTTATGTTGCAACGAGAGGGCGCCGAGCTTGGCGACATCGTGATCGTTAACGAGGACCCGTCCCCCGTTATCACTGCCTTGGAGAAGCTGGACTACAACCGATCGTTCATCGTTCTCTCCTCAAGCCGAGGCAGCCCTCGGGTGATGGGCATCTGTGCAGCGTACGAGAACAACGGCGGTTTCTGTCGGGTTGTGCACAAGCCTGGAGGTCCCTTTAGACTCCGCACAGCCCTGAAGCAGCTCCTCAGAGCAAGACAGCGACGGCAACAACGCATCCCCAGTTTCACAAGCTCCGACACGGCTTCTGAAGATAGCATCTCCTTACACTCTTCTATGCTCGCGGATTTCTCAGAGGCTTCCGTTGACAAGCAACGGCGGACGAACAGCGACAAATGGAAGGATCACACTGTCTCGCGACCCCCTGGTGGGGAGCAGACAGCCATGGTGCCGGGTATGAACGGTTCGGTGGTATCAGTGAGCACGGCCGGCACACCGCTCAAAGCATCTGCCGCAGCCATTAGTAACACCCAACCGCAGAAAAAGGTGTTGGTCGTGGAAGATAATAGCATCCTGCGCAGCTTACTGTGGGTCGGCTCGGTTGTGTTCACGTTCATCCTTGCTGACTGGTATATGGGATAGTGCCAAGTGGCTCACCAAAAAAGTATGTGACTTGGTTGGACCAACTATGATTTCTCACAATTCCGAAGGGCTTTGATTATCGTGAGGCTGTAGACGGTCGTCAAGGAGTTGAGATCTTCAAGTTTGATGGGCCATTTGAGTAAGCCATGAAAATCTTGTCACATGCTCCCACCTCATGACGTCCTAGTGTTGTTTTGCTCGACTTATCGATGCCAATCCTTGACGGTAAGCTGCGTTCGCAGTTCAACTCGCAAGCTTCGCTCACTGCTCCGTAGGAGTTGGAGCTACAGTTGAGATACGACAAATTGAGCGAACGCGTTCAGCTCAACAGTCAAGCGTGATCCTCGCGTTGACGGGCATGTCCTCACTTGAAGATAAGCGCAAAGCATTTGAGGCTGGGATGGATGGATAGTGCGTACCACCCATTTTGGTATATCACGGGTTCTGACGCTAGTTTCCAACCAAAAAATACATTTTCTTTGCAGCCTTGTCAAACCTGTTGCATTCAAAACATTAGACGACATGTTCCACAAGTTGGGTCTTACTCCTGACCCCAATGCTCATCGTGTATGACGCCGTCTGCATCTAAATTGATAGCAGTCACATTGTACCCCCCAACTCAGCATATCCAGGATACAACCAGTTTTCTAATTTAAGACCAGGTTACTCTGCTTTCGCCTTCCCTCCCTTACGACATCTAGAAGATCCTTGCTCTTAACAAACATTTGATGTATCATAACGGCTCCACCATAAACGTTTTTCCTTCTCTTTTCGTCGACTGTTTCCTTCGCTCCATTTTAACCTCTCCTTCCTTCGTATGCAATTGTACACACCATACGAGCCTTGTGCACCTGTTCACCCTCTTGAGACGTAATATCGATCTTGACTAGTATATTTGTGGATTCAGAGCTCCATCCCCAGCCTTGGGGCGGCAATTGCTTGCAGCCTGGCAGTAACGATTGTGAGGGTACAGTTTTCCACGTCCCATTACTATAGTCCAGTGGGTCCATGCCAACAAGATGCTGGCGGAGCCGCTGCGAACAGATAAGACGGAATGGAAAATCAAACTGGCGGCAATCAGCGCTGCGCGGAATCCAAGATATCGACAATCACAGGTTGATGACCAGGACCTCCACATCTCTCTGACCTCTTCAGCGGCATGTTTGCAGCATTGACCATGATCGTCTCTTTGACGTCACGTGCTGAGGTACCGGCTTCACCACCGCTCATTTCTTCGGTTAGCGGTTCGCCAGCGGTCTCCTCCGCAGTGCTGGAGGGGCTGTTCCAAACGTGCACAAGCGCACCGCGAGCTTCGTGGATATGCCCAAAACAATGGAGCAGAGGTGGGTTTTGCATGGCGGAAAGGTGGGATAGTAGAGCTGGACATCCGACATGTCTGTCGCCAATGGCGCGGTCGAGTATGCTACGCGGAGGACCATGGGTCAACCTGTGACAGAAACATTGGTTGCATGTCCCAGTCTCATTCGACAGGTGCAGGATGACTTACAGGATGTCAACTTCGGGGATTTTAGATGCAATGTCTGTTGTAAACGCGAGCCAGTGAGCTGACTGCAGCAGAACAAGTCGTATCATGAACTGGCACACCTTGTGCCTGGTCCTCGGTGTAATTAAACGCCCAGTTAAAAAACCAAGGTTGCCACTAGACAAACGAAAGCCGTTTAGTGAACGATTGGCACAACTAACGATAAGAGGAAGCCGACCGGAGAGCCGTATACCGACCATTCTCTCTCTCCGTCGCGTACGCGGAATGTGTGCTGTTGATCCTGTAGATAAACAATACCCGGAGTCCCGGACACAAGATTTCTGATCTTTGCGGGGTCCTGCCTCCCGGGATTTAGTAATGGTCAAAAGAGACTGCCCAATCAACATCATCAATCGATCAATTAGTGAACCACCAACCTGCTTATTGGTCTTGAGCCATTGTGCGAAAGAGTGCCAGTTACTGTCGTACCAGCCTCGATCGTTGTCGAGAGGAAGATCATGGTTCCCAGCAATAATTCTGGTCAACTGGGTTAGACTCATGGTCGTGGTGCGCAAGGCAACGTAGACTGTCAAGAAACGCACATCTTAACGGGATGTGGCAGTCCCTTTAACCATTTCATCGTGACCTCCAACTCGTTAAAGGAACCATGTTTGCTGAGGTCCCCAGAATGGAGCAACACGTCCCCGTCGGGCACTTCGAAAGTCGCGGAGTGGGTGTCACTCAGGCAGACGAAGCGAGTGTACCCTGGGCCTGGATGTGGTGGGGGGTTAGAAGGATCGTAATCCGCGTAGACGATTCCGTTGCGTGCCCTGGGATGGACAGGTTCAGTGGGATGAGACTCGGTCTGGGGTTGGGCCATGCTGCTAGGTAGTACTTGAGATGGTTCTGGTCCGACACCAGTGGGGCAACGGGTTGCACAGAATCGGTTTGGGGGCCTGCTTGTTGGTACTCAGGCTGGGGTTGATTCGCGTACTATCGATGGAAAGCTGGGTGCTGAGCGTTGGTTGAGGGTCCAATCCAAACCTAGACTGAGTCTGGAGTGGCTCAGCAGTGAAATATATACCAAAGTTCAACTTGCGACTCGAACCTGGCAGCCGCTCACTGCAGCCTCAGATGTCGATGTTTCGACTCAAGTTCCGGCCAACATTAAGTCAACGTGACGGCTTTATCATACCGTTGAGGAATAATAGTAGGATTTCGGAGTGAGTGTATCGGTACCACCGTCGCCATCGAGTACTGACAATGATCACATACATGCACCAACTTGAATCAGTGTCCAATGTACAAGCTTGGGAAAAACGATGGCGAGTTGAACACCAATCGTCGGCACTACTACATGTAAAACTTTTACATACAGCTCCCTGGCGTGTCTACTCTCTTGAGAAAAAAAAACAAGGAAGACTCGAAGGTAGATATTCTTTGCAAAGTACATAGATGCAGCGAGCGCTCACAATCAAAGCATTACTTCCGAGACGTGGACAAAGTCAGGCCTCCGTCCCATCAACTCAGCTCAACGAGACCGAGGTGGACATCAGATGTACATCCATCCACCCAGTCCTTCCACCCAGTCCTTGAGCTCCGCCTTGGACTTGGACGCAAAAATCTTCACTAGCCCGTCCGGCGCCTCCTCGCTCTCCGCGGCAAACGGAGAGTGAGAGGATGTGGTAGTGGAGAAGGAGGAAGCAGATGGCGACAGTATCCCGAACCCTGGCCCGCCAACTTCTGTGAAGTAGGTTACAAAGGTTTCGGATGTGAACTTCTCGGATTCGAGCAAGGTGATGAGGGAAGTGAGCTTGGACGAAGGGAAGTCTGGAAAACGGGATTAACTTCAGTCAGCGCTCTTGTAATCGATAACAAGGAAATAAAAAGTGCTCACCATCAGGTACAAGCGTCACTGCACATCCTCCCCCACCAGCACCAGTCAACTTCGTAGCAAGGTTATATGACTCGGAACCCGTGATGCGTCGTATAGTTTCTAGTGACGGGTGGGAGACTTGCAGCTGACCAAGGAGCTTGTGGTTTTCGTCGATGAGCGCCTGTTTGGTGTCATCGTATGAGAGATGCGCAAAACATGTGTGCTAGTTAGTAAGAGGATGCAAGGCAGTATGTTGATCGCTCACCGCTAAGTCTCCTTTCTCGTCCTTAGACTGCGCAAGCATACCACTAGCCTTCTCTACCACAGTTCGGATATCGTTCAGAATTTTCCCAATTTTCTCTGGCTCATCCGCTTTTTGTTTACCGACATTTGCCACGAGCTCCTTAGTATTCCTAGGGACGCGGGTATCCGTGAGTAGGAAGCGGCGGGAGGTGAATCTAAGTTGATTTATCGTCGCGCGAAGAGTCGGAATCAAAATCAGGTATACAAATCCAAGGGCGAAAAAAACTCACCCCTCAATCCCAATCATCCCTCCTTCCTTGCCCTCACTCGGCATAGCCTTTGTATACAACAACCCCCCACCGTACGCAGCAACCGAGTTGTCGACGCCACTAGGGTTCCCGTGAAGAATCTTTTCTGAGAGGAATGCGTAAGCGTTGACGGTGTTTGCGAGGGCTTTAGGTAGCTTGCTCGTTGCTTGGGCTTGAGATGACGAGCCCGATCCTGATGAAGGTGAGGATGATGGAGGGGATGGCAGAACGGATGGGGAAGAATGAGATATACGGCCAAAGGTCAACAGCAGAGCTGTTGCTGCACACACTGAGAAGGCCGCCGAGGACCCGAGACCAGCGCCCACTGGGAGAGTGGCACGAGCTGTCAATGTGAATGATGGTCTGTTGGCAGTGGGGTGAGTAGAGTTGGCACGAAGGAATCAACTTAAAAATCGGAAGTATAAGAGACACTTTGCCTCCGCCCATGAACAACTCGGATCACTTCCAAGGAAAAAACTTGTGCGACCAAAAGCACGAAAAAGACGTACCTTACTTCCCATCCAACGGCCTTTCCCAACACCATGTACAGATACAAAAATGCAAGACTAGCCTGACGTGCATGGGATCCCATTGTCGATGGGAGCGCACTTCTGGAGATTTCCTCGAGAAGATTATGATCGAGAGGGATTTCGCTACCTTCTAGAGGGGTTGATTCTGGAATAATGAAATCGGTCTTGGACAAGGCTAGGGAGAAATAAGAAAATCAAACCAACATACCTGAAACAGCATCCCAAGGCAGCCCCTCAACATCCCACTCATACCTGAACCCACCTTCTTTTGCACATGTGTCAATGTCAAGGAAGTGCACACCAATTTTTCCTCTTGACGTCCCAGCATGAGGGATGGTGACACCATAACACCGGAGAGACAAAGAAGCTGCGAGGGCGGGTACACCATGCACAACCGCATGTTCTCCGAACAAGATAACCTTGCCAGGTGCCGATACGACCCATTGTTTCTCGTGTGATTTCGCGACGTCGCTTTTGACCTTGGCTAGCTCGTTCTCCAAAGCCAGCTTTGCGACAGCCTCGTTAATCGTCGTGCATACCCTCTCGAGGCCGTTGGCTGTCCGCCTGATGGCACCCGCGTCAATGAGCGCACGCTCGAGGTCATCGAGGAGGTCTGCGGGATCTTCGATACCAGTGCAGAGACGGATGAGGTCTTCAGGAAGACCACGTGCTGCGCGTGTCGCGGCAGGTATCGAAGCATGTCTATGACAACCACAGTTAGGTCACGCGATTGAGGAAAACGACCGGAGAGAGTACTGACGACATGGCACATGGCATACTAATCAACGAATTGACACACCCAAAGCTGACACTGACAGACCACAGCCTCGTGCCAGCGACGACCCTCTCGCTTAGTTCCTTTTCTCCGGTGGTGAAACTCAAGACTGCACCATACCCACTGGATATACGCTCATGAACATCACGGTTGGGGTGATTGGGTAAGCCAGGGTAGAATGTGGGGAAACCGAGGGAGGAAAGGTAGTTTGCTACGAGGAAGGCAGTGTCCGATTGCTGAGCGAGGCGGAGGGACAGAGTTTTTGTTCCTCTAAGGAGGAGGAAGCAGTCGAAGGGAGTGAGAGCATTGCCTGTTGAGTTTATGATAAAGGCTATTTTCTGTAAAGTGACTACGATCAGAACTGGTGTGTTACATCGTTGGACAGGGTGAGTCACCTTTGCGATGTCGTCCCTATTGCAGGTGATGACGCCTGCCATGAGGTCATGATGCCCAGACAAGTATTTTGTAGCACTATCATAGACAATGTCTGCACCATGTTCGAGGGGACGTTGGAGTGCGGGACTCATCATCGTGTTGTCGACGACGACGATAGCATCGGGGAGACGCTCGTTGACTTCCTTTGCGATGCCAGCAATATCGACGATCTTGAGAAGGGGGTTGGTAGGAGACTCGAGTAGTACCATAGTAATGTTGTTTTCTGGTTTAAGAAGGGGAGTCACAGTGGAAGGGTCGGTGGTATCGACATGGTAGACAGTGATGCCCTGGTGGGTTTGTAGGTAGCTAAGGAGACGGTTAGTGCCTCCGTAGAGGTCATCGCCTGCAATGATGGCATCGGAGGGTTTGAGAAGACGTAGGATGGTATCTAGAGCTGCCATTCCAGATGAGACAGCAAAGCCATGGGCTGCTGAGGATATCTTTGCGATGTGGTGTTCTGTGCACTGGTAGATGAATGTTTCGCTCAGTAGTAGAGACAGCAAGCGAGTACACACCGAGATGGCTTCTTGTAGGGTTTCCAGAGCGCGAATAGTCGTATTCGCCATCCACTCCCTTGAAAGTCGCGGTCTGGTAGATTGGCACGGACGATGCGCCATATTGGTCTTTCTGATCTGGGTTTTCGACGGTCGCACAGAGCGTCGAGAACCGGTACGGCTGGCACGGTCGATACGGCGAGTCCGGCTCGGGCGTCGGCAGGTCGACGGCGCGGGAGACGTCCAGCGGCAACTTCATCTTCGGCGGTGGGGGCATCCTGCGAGGGTAAGATCAGGGAGGACCTTTAGAACCTCATACCCACGTGACAACATGGCGTGCTATGAGTTCCTTTGACCGACTTCCGACCTCATCCTCCGAAACATCAATCGAGCTTGATGGGGCCAGCGCACAAGAAAGTAAGGGAACAGGGTAAGCATCTCTGCTTGGGATCAGCTACAACGCCCAACGTCATGCATAGCACAGAGGCAGGTCAATCTAGCTAAACAGGCCCTCGCTCCCGAAGTCATCGCAAAACGCACCAAGAGACACCTTGAAGAGCTCGAGGTCAGTCCACCACCCTCATCCTGGATCAATCACTAATTGCGCACCACACCCAAGCGCACAAACTATGCCACCTCAACCCTCCTCAATGATCCCGATTCAGACCCCGAGGGCTCATCGAACCAGAAGTCAAAATCGCGTGCAAGGCAAGCGGTCATCTCAGATAAACGTACGTTCGGAACTCCCAATGAAGGAAAGAAGAAAAAATCGAGCATGAACGTACGCACTGCCATTCTCTATCGCAAAGGTTTTCCTACGTTGATTGAAGAGAGCGTAAGTTGACCCTTCGTCTTGCTATCTTGTGGTGCCGATGGTCCTAACACGAACGATAGGGTCTCGCATCCCTCCCGTCCAACGTACCCTCCTATCTAACAGCCCCCGCCCCACCTCCACCTTTCCCGCCTCGCAGGCTCTGTTCCGTATGCGGCTACAAAGCGGCATACAAGTGCAAGAAGTGCGCCATGCCTTACTGCGACATGAACTGTGGGCAAGCACACGACGAGACGAGGTGTGAACGCAGGGTCGTTTAAGGGCAAGGGCACACTTCCCTCAATCTTCCTTACCGATCCTCGCTCATCTGTTAAGTATCTCCTACGCGATCCTTTGAGGTCAAGAAGAGGCGATACTCCCCTCCGTGTCATCCACACGTGGTAGAGCTGAGGCCCCAATTATTACAAAATTATGGTGCATGCAGATGGAGCGCAACATTGTCGCTAGGATCTTATACACTTCCCATATGGAATACTGAATCGTCAGCAAAGGGAGCTGCGAAAAGACCGGTCAAACCAACGCAGCCAATCGTCCCTTTGTAGTCCGCGGTTCCCGTTTTTCTGTCCGTTTCTATTAGCACTGGGTTCACTCCATCCACTGGGTTCGTCGTTTCTGTCACGGGAAGATTGGGAACTCCCTGGGACTCGAGAGAGCATTCCAGCATGTTCAGGCACAGCCTTTACCACAGATTAGACAAGGTACTATCCCCTACCATTGTTCCGTGATCGACCTACCATTCGGCGCTTTGGTTCTTCTGGGTTCAATTTTATTTCTACAACATTATCTACTGTGTACAGCTTATTTTTTACTTTTCGAGCTTGAACGAATGAAATTGATAGAGAAAATGTTGAGATCTCTTTTTTATGGCCATTCAGCAGGTTTGTCTGTGAAGTCATGCTCGTTGTCACTTGCCGAGGCTCTGCCGGGCGGAGTTCAAACTTCTCATTGACCGTCTACTCGGTGCGCATTGCTAGGCCGTGCTGGTAATGGCTGGAAAAAGGGGGAAGCTGGCTTCTACCATTGACCCGGAGTATGAAGCCCGTATACAGCTGGCTGCAGACGACCTTGCTGAGGGGATTCACAAGACCGTGTCTGCAGTTGCAAAGGCTCATAATGTCAGTGAACCACAGATACTAAACCCTTCGCCAAAGTTGACTTCAAATAGCTCCGCTCACACGAACAGCGATGGTTGCAAGAAAACATTTGTGAACAATGTCAGCCACTGTGGCTGAACCAATGTAGTTAGAAAAAAAATCACATAGAACAAATCTAGGGTTACATTTAGTATATTGGAGGTATCAGTCCCATTTTTGGCAGTCAGTGTTCTGGCAGATGTTAGTACTGTGGCTGAGGCATGAGGACCCCAGTACCTAGTCTGTGCACAAGAGAACATGCTGGGCTGTCCACCTGCTTAGTCATCCGTCAGGACACCCCTCTCCAAAGACAAGAGCCAGGCCATGTGGTGGATCACATGTACAGTATGACAAGGGGCAGGAAAAGAAAGTGGAGGCAGCAGTTTCAAACTCACAAGTCACGACAGTTCTCATCAGGGGGCTTACAGCTGCTGCCCCTACTGCTAGTCCATCTGGCCGTTGCTTAGGGTACCAACTACCAATCTAATGCCCTACCCAGGGATTTGACTCAAGTCATAGCCACGACTGTGTGAGAGTGGCTACCCCAGGCTGGATTGGTTGCAAATGGGTAGAATGAGTGGGGGGTGGGAGACTCCACCTTGTTAGACCCACAGGTCGCTCAAGCACACAGGGGCCTTTTGGCATCCTGCCTGCACTTTTTTGTTTCCATACATTCTCATGGTGGGGTTCAGTCACCATGAGAAACTCTTGTGCCATCATCATGTGATTTGCTGCAGTAACACAGACACAAGTAGGGAGCTTTGTCATTCCAAGGGGTCCAATTAGGACTGATTGACCTTTTTGCAGACTGTTTTTGGTCTCACATGATGAGGACCTTCCATTGCTGCCGGTAACTCCAAATCAGGCAGTCAGTCAACAACCTTCAACAACCTACCCAAGTCTTTCACTGCCAGCCGTCACGGTTGTCTGACCCCTTGCTCTTGGGAAGAGAAATTCATCTGTCCAGACATGAAATGGGATGTTCTGAGGCTTCAACAATGGGGTTGCGACCCTAGCATGCTTGTAGACCCCTCTGGTGTGCTCTATAGCCTCTGCCAGCAAGTCCTGAAATTTGTCAACATCACCCTGGAGCTGCTTGATGTCATCCTGCAGCTCCCAGTTCTTGTGGAGTTCCTTGCACAGGACCTCTACAAAAGTTTGGAAGGGTGATTTTGGGGCATTGTTTTGAGCATGGGATGAGGCATGAAAGGAGCAGGAAGCTGGAAAGGAATGGTGGAGGGTGGGGGTAGCAGGTATCCAGAATGGGGGTGGAAACAGACTTGACAGTGCATGCAAGAGAAGGGAGTGAGCACACTGTGTGACAAGGAAACTATGCAAGTGGTGGGGAAGCTCTGACCCCTTGCTCTTGGGAAGAGACATGTTCAAAATCCAGACATGAAACTGGGTGTCCTGATTTTTCAACAATGGGGTCATGGTCAACAGTGGATGTCTCTATCACTGTGACAGGTATGCACACCCACTAATCCTCAGGCAGGTTTACTCACCCCTTCCAGCCCATATGGCTCCCAAGCGAACCCATGTGACCAACAGACAGTGTGACCACACCTATGAGATGTCCAAGGTGAAGGATGGCATGGCAAGCTTGACTGCTGGTAGAGACACAGGTGCATCTCCTTGCACCAGCGCTTCGAGTATTGGCAACACTCAAGGACCATATCAAAGGCACTGGAAAGGCAAAGTGGGGATGGATGCGACAGTCAAATTTGCAAGCAGCAGGTAGGCCTGATTCATTGACTATGGAATTGGGCCTGGGTATCTGACTGTGCATTGATTTGTTGTAGGAAAGCAGTAATTCCTACAATCACAACTGCCAATCCCCACAAATTCCTTCGGTCTACCGGACTCACCAAAAACACCACAGATCATAACATTAACAATCTGCCCATATTTACACAATGCCCGCTACTTGTGCACCGCAGACCATTCACCTTTTTACAGATCCCCATGTCCATGTCCTCCAGTCCCATCCATCTCGCTAGTGAGCCTTTTATTTCTCTCCCTTTCTTTTTTTACATTATTTTGAGCAGGTAAAGTCTCTGAGCTGCACTATACAGTGACTCCATAAACCGTTGCAATGTTTGGCCTAAATGCAATGTGCAAGGCATATCACAAAAGGGCGTGAGAATATCGCTTAGCTCTGGTGACGCGCATTGTAGTAGTCACTCCTGGCTACAAATCGGTCCCTGGGTCATGTGATTTGCTTCAGGGGTTGTGGAGATATGGATATGCCAATTATAAAACAGTGATACCACTGCAACAGTTTATGTACTCTTAGCTTGAGAGGTGGAATTTCAATGAAATGAAGGGATAGCTG
>KN824984.1:0-42350 GCA_000827395.1 Paxillus rubicundulus Ve08.2h10 | reverse complement strand
TTCTTCAGAGGCAGAGTCACTACCCAAGGTGAGTCCATCACTGGTAAGGTAGCCCTCATGTAGGTTCATCCCATGTCACATGATTTCTGTGACATGGAGAGTGATGAACAAGAGAAATTGAATAATTAATTTACAAAGATATTTTGAGGGGAGTGAGATCACACAACAAATAAACATAAAAAATGGTCATTTATGCAATTATCATTTGTGTTTATGATGAGAACTTGAAATGTTATTTAAATAAGTAGTATCAAACCTCATAAAGTAGACTTGAAAACAAAACATTGGAGTGTGTTGACAACACATGGCAGACTCAGCAGGGTGTGTCAATGGAAGCATGGGCCTTTGAAAGCTGTTGTATCCTGTGTCACACAAGTCAACTCCACTCCTCCAAAGCCTACTCCAGACCAAGTCCACTGTCCCACCAATGTGCAAGTCCACTTCTCTGCCTTTCTGCCTCTCTGCTTCTCCGCTTCTATCTAATACTTCCATTCCTGTGCCTGGTTCCTTATCTTTCATACCTTTGACAGATGTTTGACATGTCTAATAAGTCCACCTTCCAATTATTTCCACTCTCACTCACATTCTGCCCAACTCTGGTACTCTGGTGCCCTCTGTGTTTACTTGTCACCATAGTATATAAACCCCTCTTGTACTTTGTATTCTGCAGTTGGAATATCAACTTTGATCACTCCTCTCCTCTGTCCAACTTAAGTCCCCCTCTCAACACTTGAAGCTAGTCTTCTCATTGTCACTCTGACCCTCCAACCTCCAACCTCCCTTGATTACTCCATTCTGCTGTTGCTCCACCACTCTGCCCTGCTGTAAATACTGGACTGAACTCGGACAAGGGTGCAACACATAAGTTGAAGCCAAAGTCTGCTCCACCCCTCCAACAAACTCTGGGACAGTGTGGAGGAACTATCATCTTAACAAAAGCAGAGGATCAGCAGTTGGACTGCTAACATGTCATGAACAAGGGTTTCAAGTATTGTTCTTGCCAAAATTCCACTGTGAACTGAATTTCATTGAACAATACTGGGGCTAGGCAAAAAGAAAATGTTGTGAATTCCCACCATCATCAAAAGAAGCTGACCTTGTATGGAATGTTATTGATGCCATCAATGGCATACCCCTGGAGGCAATGTGAAGGTAAGAAGTTCCTGACCAAAATAATTGTTACTAATAAACAAGGGGCTACCAGACAAAAAGTTCTTGACACGAACCCAGAAAAGGTAAGGTAGTAGGACCCTGAAATCAAGTTGAATAGTATAGGATAGTAGTGGATACTCGACACACTGAAAAATTCTAAGTCCCTGGCCATTAGCCTAATTTCCTAATGACTGTATCTTGTCTAAGTGTTGGTCCAAAATGCTGATATTGTGACCATTATTCAAGTTAAGCAAGTTGCAATGCATACTAATATGACAATGTGATCGAACTATGAAGGTACTTAGAGAGTGTAGGTAGTATAGTAAGTTAATGATAGTGATTATGCTGGGCATCTTTCCTGTTTTGACTGGCATTGGCCCAAAGCTGGACCACGCACCTTCCGTTTTGTCCGAGCCAATGTAGATGATGTCCCCTCACCCGTCTCAGCTTCCTCTTCATTGCTATCTGCCAGTGAAATTAATTCCCCAGGAATTCCGAGGTGTTCCTGCTCAAAATGTGTGATCTTCATGGCGGTTATCAGGTCAGCTGGTAGTAGTTGTGTGGGATGCCATTCAGCATGCATGGTGCCAAGGTGGTGTGCCATATTGTATTTCCAAACAACAGCATGATCCCCGGAAGTTGCAGGGCAAATGGAACAATAGATAGGCACATTTGTAGAGGGTGAATTCTTTGTGCTTGTGGCTGCCGCTCCAAGACTGAAGGTGATTGTGAGTGGACAGCTGGATGATGGTTGGAAAGTGCATTTCTTGCCTTCTTTGGTGAGTCGGACTGGGTGACTGGATTGTCCACAGAATCCACAGGGATTGCCGACAGTGACCTGATTAACATAGCATGAGCACAACATTCCCCAAAAAAAGTAAATCGTTTACCTGAGTGACAAGGTGGTCTTCCTTGATTCCCATTTGCGCACGTAGGATATGCCCCCCGGTGTGGCTGTGCAACAACTTGTGTTTCACGGCTTTCCCACAAATTGTGCAGTCAATAGTCTTGTCTGGATTATTGCAACAGCTGGATGACTGCAGCTCCCTTGTTGTGGCCTCTACAACAAACACCTGTGATCCTGATGTTCGGTGTGAGTTGGTCAATAAAAATAGGGTATATTATGATGGTGGTAGTATGAACTGTCACATTTATGGTAAGGAAATCTGTGTGTCTTCACACCGCATTTCGGTACAGAAGATGTGGCCTGGTTGAGCCTGGTAAGCTCCCAGAGCACGTCAATAACTGAAGCTAGGTCAGATCCAGGAATTGTCCAAGTCTCTGTCAATTTCTGGGGCTGTTGTGAGGGGAGGAGATATGATGTGGGCTCTATGTGAAGGTTCAATGGATGAACCATGTGACCAGGCACATGAATGAGGAGCATCTTGCATGAAACCCTGTTTTGAGGGGATTTCTTTGCCTTCAATGGTGTGAATTGGCAGTATGAGCCTGTCCAGAGGTAGAGCTGTTGGATTTCGGGTGGAAACAGCTGCCCTGCCTCATCTTGCAAGGCCGCATTGGCCATCTCGAGAACCTGACCTGAAATAAACGTGTTGTAAGTTGAAAGACGCAGGGACTCCTCTGAAACAGCCGAAACACACTGCTTGTTCTGTTCGATGGCAGTAACCTGTAAAATCCCTGCAGAAAAAGTTTCTTCACAACAGATAAGCACTGCAGCGAGGTCACTGACAATGAACTGTTTGCCAGTGATGCCTTCACAATTGAGGTTTGAGTGAGGGGAGAAATCACGTGTATAGCCACGGACACAGAGTAGATGCTCTCGTGACTTCCTGGCTTTGTCTGATGTGAACAGACAGCGAATGATGGATGCCTTGTGAACCCTCTTGCTCTCAAATGTGACCCAGTCATGCTCCACCATGTCAACCTGTCCAAATTCAGGAATCAAATCTTCAATGGAGATTGTGGGTGTATCCCCTTTCTCCAATCCCTCCCTGTCACCACTGCCATCTTCAACAAACCCACCTTCCCAATCATCATCACTTGGAATACAGTCTCCGTCTTCCTCGTCTTCCTCGTCTTCCTTCTTGGGTTCTTCTTGAAGTTCACCTTCAGTGGCCTCCAAGTTGAAAGGTTGCCCTATGGAGGACCCGGAAACGTCAGTAAGCAAATCTTGAACTGCATGCTTTGTTGTTTGTGCTTGTGGCTGATGATCTTCATTGGCAATGCTACGGTCAACCTCTTGTGACACACCTGGGTACTTCCCATCACCCAGTGGTTTCATGAGATCAATGGAATGGTCTGCGAACACAGAAATAAAATGTGGGTGGAGGTCAATGGTGTGAAGGACGGTACTAGCAGCCCCTGCACCATCACACCATTTGGTCTGCAGGGAGACACTGCTGGCCACAACGTGTCCTTTCCACAACTTTGGGTTAAGGTGGTCAGCTCCAAGTTTACCGTTGGCAGTCAGGTGACGATGTCCACGGTCCCACTCTGGGTGCTTTTCAAATATTGCTCCTTGGTCTGCGGCTGAAGAAAGCTTCTGACAGAGTCGCTGGATGCCCATATTTGGGTCATGGTCATCTGTACAAGCATTGCTGAAGACTCCCTCGAGGCGATCATTTCCGTCCTGGATGATGTAGATAGGCACAGTGTTGTCCAAGTCCTGCTGTTTGGCGACAACTACAGCTATGTTCTTGATCATTGCTTGGGTATCACCATAGAGCTGACCAGGCATGAATGAGGTGGTGTGCTGTTGGTATAGGGCAAAGCTGAGGTGTGCGAATTTCAAAAGAGACCGGATTTGTTCCTTGAGCGACATCGTAGGATTAAAGAAAGGCTTGATTAGTGCCTCACACAGGGTAGCAAGAACCTGAAGTACAGTGTAAACTGTACCCTGTGTTGGGTTGTAGCCTGCTGACCTTGGGTCTAAAATCTTCAACATTGTAATGCTTCAGAGCAGTTTCACTGTGCAGGGCACGTTCTGTGCATCTCCCTGAGAGAGAATATCCTCAACTTCTGTGGGGGAAAGGACTTGCAGCTGGAGGAGATACTGTGCTAGCATCTCGTGAGTAATGATAATATTACAGATGACCATGCCCTGAGGAGAACGGAGGAGAGTTGCGAAGCCTGACAATGCCAAAATTAGAAACAAAGGTAGTATTAGCAGTGGGTCACATACATTTCACAAGGTGTTTGGGGTCGAAATCCATGGTGATCAGGTGTGCCCCAAATTTGAGGTTGAGACCAGCTAGGCACGAAAGCTTCTCATATAACTCGCTGGAGGGATCGAGATCATATTTCATGAACAGTGAGTGGCACGCCACCTGACATGTTGAATCTCCCTCAGTGGAGAAGCACCAGACAGGGCCAAACTTGGCCTCTTTGTCAGGATGTGTGTGCCAGCATTCAAGTATCATTTGTAGGAGCCTTTCTCCACAGTCCGCCCTCTCAGACTTGCAGGTTGGCGAGACAAGGATTGGAAGGGGGGTGTAATTCTCGGGTGAAAATGCAGCAATGGCAGCAACTGTTGCCTCCTTGCCATAGTGGCAGACTGGACTTTCGTCATGAACAGCTTGCAATGCATTTGTGATTGTTTTGTAATCTGTGAGTTTGATATCTATCAGGCCTGCATGGTCACAGCAAAGACCACCAATGCTATTGCTACTTTTTTTGTAGTAAGCTTCTTCATTGATTGCTATCTTGTCCATCATGAGGCTATGGCCACACCTTGGACACAATGGTAGCTTTCCCAAGAAGGTCGTGATATTCTCATTGATTTCGGCAGCTTTGACTGTTCCTGTGCTCACTTTCAGTTGGTGGTTCTCGAAATGTCTTCCAGTAGCCGAGACGGAGGGAATTCCAAGCGCATGATGAAGTGCATAATGCAGCTTGGGACCACCAATAGCCTTGACCAAGCGTGCTAGCTCGAAGTCTTTGGTGGTATATCCACGACTGTGGGAAATCTTTTTGACCACACCTTGTATCATTGTAATGATGGCCCGCCAACTTGCACCCTGACGAAGTGCCACACCAATGAGTTGTGACACCCGGGGATACTCACAGCTGGCAATGGCCATAATGAGTTGTTTGGAGTCCGTGAGATGCCAAATCATTGTACTCAATTTCCTTGATAATCCCAAGACCTTGTATAACAGCCTCAGTTAGAAT
The DNA here is from genome assembly GCA_000827395.1 of Paxillus rubicundulus Ve08.2h10. Lineage (NCBI taxonomy): Eukaryota > Fungi > Basidiomycota > Agaricomycetes > Boletales > Paxillaceae > Paxillus > Paxillus rubicundulus. The sequence continues at coordinate 37,067 of KN824984.1, read as the reverse complement.
GTCTGTGGTCGATCACTAGTTGTTGAAAATCACCTTCAGTTTGTATTCATTCAAGTCCTTTGTTGTGCTTCACAGAAGTTCTCGAAGCTGTTGGTGTGTGAGAAATTGATATGGTGTATGCAGGGATGCAGCTCTTGCACATTCCTCTATCTGAAAACAGGCTTTAGTCATCTGAGTACTGAGGCATTCCAGACAGGCCTCCAATCCTCTTCCAGCATTCTGTGTGCAACTGTTTGATCTAATCTGGAATGTCCTCCTGTCCATTTCAACTGTGCAGAAATGATATCCAAGGCTCTTTGCGCCGTACTTGTGCTGTGTCCATGGATATGTCTCAAAAATCATGCCAACTGGCCAATCAAGCGGAACTCCCTTGCATGGCAGTGGTACATCAGGGGGCTGATCAAAATCAGAAAAAAAAGGGGGGGGAAGCCAGCACTGATTGGGAGGTTGCAGAGGGTGATGGTCCAGCAGAGGGTGAGTGTACGTTTCTTGATGTACGGCCTGGGCTTAACTGACATGCATCTGACTGCAATGTCAGCCAAGCTGTTTCCTGGGGCGTCACTGGTGTTGGACTGAAGCATGTTGATGAATGTGAAGCTGTCGTTATGCCTGAATGACCATGACTACCAGAGCAGCTCTGAAGATGATGAGAATGACTCAGAGGGGGAGACTGCGACTGTGGCAGGAAAAGCTGCCGACAAAGCTGGGCCTTGTCTCCCCTGATGGCTTCGACCCTCTTCCTCTCCACTGCCTTGGAGCAGACCTAGGACCCGACATGCTTATGGTATGCATACAGAGATCTCTTGCTCTGGCCCAGACTGATCCATTCTTCACAATCCATGCAAAAGCCTTCTCATCACCCCTTTGCATTGAAGTGAATCTCCACATCCTCAGGTTGGGGCCTGCCCTCACTCCAAGTCATAACATCAAATTCCAGAATCCCTCCCAAATCCTCACCATTGTCCGCACTGGTTTCCATCCCATGATACTCACCCACATTATCCAGTTCAACCATAGCCTTGGGAGTAGGGTCAGTCTGAACAAATTGCATGTACTCCGCATAATCTCCTGTTCCGCCAGTCCCATCCAGCATAATGAGCTCGCCAATGATTTCTGCAGGTCCTGGTGCTGGGTTGAGCTGTGAAATGTGAGCTGTTTCATGGCAGTGGCCACCAGTTTCTGAGCTGTCATAGTCAGGTTCTGAGGAGTTGTCTGAGGCATAGCCATTGAAGATCTTGTCTCATAAAATATTGTAGTTGACCACAGGACTCGAAGACCACATGAAAAAACGGAGAGACCACTGCTGGAGTGTATTCCACCATGTCAAGATACTAGCGCAGTTTCCTTATTTGGCATCTGCTGTTGTGGAGAAGCACAATATCATAGCACAACAGACAGAACACCATTTACTCATTTGTTTTCAACATAAGTATTCTTCACCATCGACAGAATTTACTCAAAGGAGACCACCTGTGGTATCTCTCCACTACTACTTTTTATGATATACTGTATTTCAAAAGATAGTCAAAAACTTCAAACTGAGACCCCGAAGGTGGACAAACAAAGCCAACCAGGCAAGTCCGTGTTGGAAAACTTATCTCTGGTTGCCCCTTTCTAATGAACATATTCTGTAGGTATGCAACACAATCTCACTTCTTCATAGATGCATATAAGAAGGGCTTGAATGGGCAACAAGCAGCTTGGGCATCAAAGAAGTATCATGGACACTGAGTTCTACCAGGAAATATTTTGCATGGGTTTGACAATGCTCATTTGCCTTCCACCAACTACCCATCTTCAACCTAACATTTTATTACTGGCTACAAGTCTATCACCCTCTGAGTCTAATCTTATTGTCCATAACTCTACATCTCTATCTATTTGACAACCTCTTTAGCATTCCCTTTACATATTTTACAAGTAGTACTTTTGTAATCCTAGAATACTGGTAATCTCTGCACACACTAACTGACATGGCATGTTTGGCATGGCTCCATCATAGAAGAGTCACATCATGTGATGTGGGATGAAGCTGCATGAGGGCTACCTTATGTCCAATAAGTTGTGTAAATAAGATTGTAAGTGATTTTAATTTTCACATTTTTGTAGTTTTTAAGTATACTAGTAGTCTACAATGGTAGTCTAGATCTTTTAAGGAATAAAATCAATTTTCACCTATGAATATTGAACATGAATATGAGTGAAGTGAGGTTTAATTTTCTTTTCTGAACATCACTTTCAAAAGATATTCCCTGATATAAATGATCATTCCAGATAATGGCTGCAAGTATGTCAGAATAGATCAGGAATGTAAACACTCCCAGAGTGCTTCCCATTGCAGTGATTACAGCCATGATCATTAGTCATCATAGTGATTTATGTGAACTATTAAGTATGACTGATAGTATTTGATCTATGCTGTCATTGCTGTCTAGGATTATATGGCATGATCAGTGTGTATCATTCTGATGCTTAAGTATGTACTTTTTATAATAGGCAATGTCATATATGGGCTTATCATTTCTTCACAATTTCCCTGATGAATATGCAGCACTTGTTGCATAATTCCACACCTAAGTACTACACAGGCACAACCCACTGTGTATGAGTCACAAATGTACCATCAAAATCAGCATCTTTGTTAGCATCTGACACTGTATATAGCCTATCATCAAAGGTCCTGTGGGCCATGATGGGCCAATGTTGAGGATGCATCCATCAACAAAAAGGACTGAGTGAGTGTGATTTGAATTAGAGAAAAAAAGAAACAAAGATGGGACTGGTTCATAACAGGGCATTTTTTAAATTTCACAAACTTGGGCATGATCAGGAATGAATGTGTAGCAGCATGCAGAGGTGCCAATCCCTGATTCCCTGGAGTTACAAGAGCAAGATGTGACTGTTGTTGGATCTGGTAGTGAGACTATGTAATGATTTAACCATGGGTTGCTATGTTGCACTCATTCACTCAATATACCTTGTCAGGTCACTAAACCTGAGAATTGTGACTGAAAACATTGAGAAATGTTGATCTTTATTGATATCAATGGCATGTTCATCAGGAAATAGGGGAAGTACCTGTCAAATCTTACAAACAAGAATCAACATGATATGAAAGGATAAGGAGCTTCCTCCCCAATCCCCTTTTGTGTTTCCCCTCCTCTCCAATGAATAGCCAAGAGAGGGTCAAAGGCTAACAGCACTTTGCGCAGGGCATGCTACATACTATGTGCAATCTTAGTTCACATTACACAATGTGGCATACACACAAAAAGCAGAGGGGAATAGTCCCCACTTTTATTTTCTTCTTCTTGTGTTCTTTTCTTCTTTGACATCACATTTCAATAAAGATAGAATCCCACATGTTCATTGGGACTGACTTGCAAGCTTTCACATTTGATCAATCAAACCTCTAAGCACTTCAGTAAATACAACATTTATGGTTTTTGTAGTATTTTGATCTTGTGGAAAAATAATGTTGATGTTATGAGGATGAGTACCACAGGAAAGAGCTACATAGAGTTGGGACTTGTTGATGGTTATTGTAAAGGCAGGGTGTACAGGAAACTGGTGCTGGCAGAGCAGAACAGGAAATTCTTCTTTGTTTGCATCCAAGGACATTGTCAAGTCTGATTCCTCTGGTCTGTCTAGAGTTAACGGAGGTGTCAGCATGGACTTGGCTTCAACTTGTGTGTTACACCCTTGCCTAAGGATTTAGTGGAGGAGCAGAGTGTTGGAATTCAAACATCTACTTTCAGTAACTTACAGTGACTCCAAAGACCATTGCAATGTTTGGCTGTTTTTTGGTTGGTACAATGTAGTGCTGGAAGGCATGGGAATCCTGACAAAGTACAATGGACTCTGGAACCAGAATGTCAACTCCATGATTTTGGAAACCCAGAGATTGTAACTCCACTCCATTGCCAAGTGGAACTGCTTGGAGTCTCAGAGTCTGCTCAGAATCCATCTGAAGTTACTCAGGGTCATCTGGAACTTGCACAGACTGTTGTCCTACTCTATTATTCTTTCCTTATCATTACTCCTGAGCCTCCAGGGACATTCCATCATTCTCCTACATTGTTTAACTCCATCTCCTTCCTGCTCCTGCTCCTAATCCCCTGTTATCATTAGTGAGCACGTCTCCACCCACTCTGCTACATGTATATATACTTACTTCTTACTTTGGATTCCTCAATTGTTCTTTGCCCTCCTTGGGCAGCAGCTGAGGTGAGTTTATTCTATACCTATTTACTACCCATAGCTAATCCCTAGTAGTCTGGGCAATCACTGCCCTCTTGTGGTTTTTGTCAAATCCCACTTAGTCTTGGTGGGTTGGGTTGTAGTATTTTTTCCTGGCTACCCAACTGTGCCTTGGTCATGTGATTAGGTACAGTGGCTGCAGAGATACTTCCATTTCAAAACAGACATGTCATTGCTGACAAAGTACAGTGAACTCTGGAACTGGAATGCAAACTCAGAAACCCAGAAATCATGACTTCACTCAGAATCTGTCTGGAACTGCTTGGAATCATGGGACTTGCTCAGGGTCCATCCAGAAATTGCATTGAATGTCATCCTACCCTATCATCTTTTCCTTATCATTACTCCTGAGCCTCCAGGGGCATTCCCATCATTATCTTACATCACTTAACCTCATTTCCATATCCATTCATGTTCCTGTTCCTAATGCCCTGTCATTATTAGCAAGTGCTTCTCCACTCATTATGCTACATCTATATATACTTACTTTTCACTTTGGATTCCTCAGTCATTCTTTGCCCTCCTTAGGGAGTGGCTGAGGTGAGTTTACTTTATACTCATTTACTACTCCTAACTAATTTCTAGTAGTTTGGGCAATCACTGCCCTTTTATAGTTTGTGTCATATGCAATATTAACTGACCTTTTGTTCATGTGCTGAGCTTGATAAGCCAGCAAGTGTTGCAAGACAAAGTTTATAGGAGTAGCTAATTTTACTTGTCAACAAACCTTGAAATATTAGTGCTTGGTATGGCCTCCTTTCATCTGGCTAAGATCCCACTGTCCAGGCTGAAAGTACATAAACTATTGAAATGACATGTGTATATGGACATAGGGTTATCTCCACAGCCACTGTACCTAATCACATGACCAAGGCACAGTTGAGTAGCCAGGAACAAATACTACAACATGGCCCACCAAGGCTAAGCAGGATTCCCATGCCTTCCAGCACTACACCACACTGACCCAAAAACAGCCAAATATTGCAACAGTTTTTGGAGTCACTGTACATAAGCACATAGTACAATTCCATTCACCATAGTTAGTAGTATCTCAGCTGGTTTCTCCAACCACTAAGGTGAGTACATTATCATAGAGCTACCTATAGTAGTACTGACTGCCTACAGTACTTACTATACAATACAGAGTTTGGGTGGAGGATTGAGGGGACAACAGAAAAGAAGATAAGTTAGATGGGCAGAGTGACAATGAGGAGACTAGCTTCAAGTTATCTGGGAGAGGCCTAAGGACAGAGTTCAGGGGAGTAACTTTAGTTGACATTCAAACTGCAGAATACAGAGTATAAGTAGGACTTATATACTACAGTGACAAGTAGATATGGGAGGTACTGGAATACCAGAGTAGAATGGAATGAGTCCAAGTGAGTCAGAATAAGATGGAAAGAGCCAGAATGACATAGAACAAGTCAGAATAAGTTAGAATGGGATAAGTCAGAGGATGGGGTTTATAGACATGTCAAATGTCAGTCAAAGGTATAAGCATGAATTAATGAGGCACAGAACACAAGTAATAGAGCTAAGTGGAAGTGCAAAAGGGCATCAGCACACTAACCCTCATCCTCACAAAATATTTTTGCACACCACACAATCATATTTGGATCTATGGTCACAAAAATTTAACCTGAAGCTAATCTAACCCTATTCTAATCCTCATAATTCTTTAGGGTCAAGGTTAGATGGTAATTGTTGAGCTCTGTTTCCTTTATTTGTCTGTGCAGATCTGTATACCTCTGTCAGGACAAGGGTTAGTTTGCTGATGGGGGTGGAGTTGGCTTGTGTGGTATGGGTTGTGACAGGAGCAGGACAAGGAGTTCAGCAGCTCTAGCATCTGACTGTGTGGAATACAAGAGAGAAATGTTGAGTTGATTTGTGTGGCATGGGATGTGACAGTATCCCCCTTTAGGCCTGAACCCCTGAGGGCACAATAAAGTTGGATTCTGGTGGAGATGTGGAACATCACTGTGGACATGAGGTGCTCAGCTGTGGGGGGTTGTGTTCAGACAGAGTGGATGTTGGGGACCCTGGAGGAGATCCACCAGAACATGGACCTGGACTATGCTCTTATGGAGCCAGAGATGTGGTTGTGGGAGGAGTGGTATCTTTGTAAATGGACAAGGTAGAGTAATTGGCAATGTTTTCTCTGGTAATTAATCTTTAAATTGAGAATTTCAGAGATTTCAAATTCAGGTTCACTGTCTACTTTGACTGGAGGTGGCAGAGGTTGATTTTAGTCAGGGATAATGTTTGGTACTGTGGGCTATAGTTGGGAGACATGGCAGATAGGATGGACAGTGTTCATGGTGTTGGGTAAATGGAGGGTGAAGGAGTGTGTACTGGGCTGAGCAATGATGGATATGGGCCAAGATTATTCTCAGACAATTTCTTTGGTGGTTGAGTTAATTGGAAGTACTTGACCTTGACAAAGGTGAGGTCTCTGACTTTGAAGTCCAGGGCTGGAGTTCATCTAGCATCAGCAGGGCCTTAGTAGTGTTGTTGTGCAAGAGGCATTTCTGAGTAGAGGAATTGATGCAATTCTTTTAAGTCAACAGCATATTTGTGTGCATGAGTGGAGGTAAGGTTGCATTCCAGATGGATGGATATGTTGGGGTGGTAGCCTTTGTTAGCAAAGAACATAGATACTCCAGTGGTGGCACTTGGGGTGTTGTTGTAAACAAATTATGTGAGTGGTAAGAGTTCTGACCAGTTGTCTTGCTGATAGTTGCAGTAGATCTGGAGGTATTGTTTGAGTGTCTGGTTCATTTGTTATGTTTGTCCATCACCCTCCAGGTAATAACTGGAGGTGAAGTGGAGGTGGACAAGTGCTTTGCCAAGGGGATGGAAGAAGTGGAAGACAGATTTAAAACCTCAATCAGAGGTGATGTGCTATGGAACTCCATGCTTAGAAAGCACATGGAGTAGGAATTGACAAAGTACAGTGGGCTCTGGAACCTGGAAATCCAGAATTCAGCCATGGAAACCTGGAAACTTGGAACCCATAGTTCTTGTCTGGAATCCACTCAGAACCCATTTGGACTGTGATCGCATCATCCTACCAAGTCCTACAATCACTCCCTAGCTTCCAGGTGTATTTCTATCCCTATCCTACATTGCTTAACTCCCTGTTCCACATCCTTTATGTTCCTTGATTTATTTCTAATCTCCTGTCATTCCTAGCAAGCACTTCTCCACCCATGACAGTACATATATACTTAATTTTCCATTTGGATTCCTCAGTTATTCTTTGCCCTGCTTGGGCCTGCCCTCTTCTAGTTCTTGTTAGGAATAACTTGGCTAGTTCTGGAGACATGATGGTGTTGTGTGTCAGAATGAAAATGCATTGCTTGGAGAGGTGGTCAACAACTATGAGGATGGTGGTAAAATTGGATGATGCAGGGAGTTGTTTAATGAAGTCCATAGAGATGGAGTTCCAAGGTTTCTCCAGGATTAGGAGTTGCTTGAGAAGTCCATCTGGGTGATGTTTAGGGACTTTGACAGGAACTGACATATTCCTGTATGGATGTTTGGAGTCCTGGCCACATATATTTGCATTAAATGAGTTCTAAGATCCAGTTCTGACCAAAATGACCAGGTAGAGGATGTTTGTGTTTGTACTGAAGTACATGGAGTCAGAGATCATTAGTGTCCAGGATATAAATCTGATTGTTGAGGCAGGGGTAGCCTTTGGAGCCTACTGTCTAGTGAGAGCCAAAAGCATTGGAGGGATGAATGGAAGCAAGCTTATTGGAAGGGAGAGCAGATAAGGTGTCCTAATGGAGTTGCTTCACATCAAAAAGGTAGCTTGCACAGAATACTGGGTGCAAGAGAATGGTAGCTTGGAGGGATGAAGTGAGTTGCTCTTGGGTGAAAATGGGTCTTAGATTGTGAGGATTAACTTGAGCATAGTCCCTATCCTCCTTTTTTGGGTAGACATCCCAGCATCTAGCAAGGGCATCAGGCTTGGCAACAAGCTTTCCAGGATGGAAGTGGATGACAAGGTTGATTTGGGAGAGGATTCTGACCAGTATGCCTGGTGGTGCATCAGGAACTTCAAAATGGAGAAGTACTTGTGGTCAGTGATGACATCAACTGGAGTCATGAAGCCTTCAAGGTAGTGGTGCCAGGAGCAGAAAGCTTTGTGAATGGAAAGGAGTTCCTTGTCATGGGTGTTATAGTTGAGTTCCAGAGCAGTGAGGGTCCAGGAGTAGAAAGCAATCAGGTGGAGTTCCTTGTCTGGGCAACAGATAGAGAGGATAACAGTGATGGCATAGTTGGAAGCTCCAGTCTTGGCTACAACAGGGGCATCAAATACCCAATGGGTAAGAATAGGAGCAGTGGTGAAGGTGTTCTTTAAATGTCAGAAAGTTGTGACAGTTATCAGAGAAGTGTCATGGAGTATTCTTCTGGGTGAGGCAGGTAAGTGGAACAATGATGTTGGAATAATTAAAAATGAAGCAGTGGTAAAAGTTCATGAGACTAAGGATGTATTGGATGTCTTTAATCTCCTGAGGTTCTGGCCAGTCACAGATGGCTTTGACTCTGTTGGAAGACATCATCAAGCTGCTGGAGGAAAGAGGATAGCTGAGAAATTCAATGGAAGTGGAGTGGAATTCACATTTTTCTGGTTTGGTGCAAAGTCCATGTTTATGGAGTTGATGGAGCACTTCTTGGGCATGCTCCTTGTGGGAGGCCATATCCTGGGAGTAAATGAGGATATCATCCAGGTGTCCTATAATACAAACATCAAGCATATTAGTAGAAATGGTATTGACAAACTGTTGAAGCATTGGTCAAACCAAGTGGCAAATGTCTTGTATGGAAGGCAGTCTTCCATTTGTCTCTGGGTGCAATCCAGACAAAATGATAGGCATGCTGGAGGTCAATCTTTGTATAGATTTTGCCACAGCTCAGAGAGTCAAGGAGGTCAGAGATAAGTGGAAGTGAGTAGTGGTCTTTCCTCATGATTTTATTGAGTCCTCAGAAGCCCCAAAGCAGGCTACAGCCTGGAACCTTAACTTAACTCCAGTTATGTAACTCATCTTATTCCCATTAGGAAGTGCTTCTTAGAAGCATAGCCATTTTAGGACTAACCCCATTAGGGAATGTAGAGATTAAAATTCTCCCATGGTAATTGTCACCATTTGATAATTATTAATCAAACTTTAAAATACAGTTCAAACTTTAATATAAGGTTTGCAGAGATTAAGATTACCTTGCTAGTGAAGATCAATTGTGTTAAGCCACATACTAATGTTCTTTCATGACTAATTAGATCAGATTTTTAATAGGACATTCAAAGATAGGTGTTTTCCCTCAGATTAGCTCACTTACCAAGCAGGCCTAAAGAGTCTATAAAGATAAAACAGGTGATTATGGAGAAATCCCAAACCTATTGCTTATCAATAAGTTTTTTTACTTTTTCCCTGTCATTGCAATGCTTGCCTCACTCAAATTGCTCTTCACAAAGGTGGCAGTGTTGATAAGAGCAGTGTGAGAAGCAATTGGAGAAATGTTGTGCATTGTTGGAGGCAGAGTCAGCAGGCAGGAGAGGTTTGAAGGCTGTGGAGATGATGTTGGAAGTATTGGCACTTGCTGCTAGATTGGATAGAAAGTGATCCTTCTCAATACCCAGTCAATCAACAGATTGTAGCAGGTGAGCCAGTTGTGTCCTAGGACAAGTGAGCAGGTGGAGTCCAGTGGAATTGCATAAAATGTAGCAGAGGTGATATTGCCAGCAGAGAAACGAATGGAAAGGTCTACAGCTTTAATAATGTAGGAATTTGTCATATCCTGTGCTGCACAAGTCAACTCTGCTCCTCCAGAGCCTACTCCAGACCAAGTCTACTTTCCTGCCAATGTGCAAGTCCACTTCTCTGCCTTTCCACCTCTCTGGTTCTCTGGTTCTATCTAATGCTTCCATTCCTGTGCCTTGTTCCTTATCTTTCATACCTTTGACAGACATTTGACATGTCTAATAAGTCCACCTTCCAATTATTTCCACTCTGACTCACTGTGACTCATTCTGATTCACCTTGACTCCTCTTGACTCATTCCAATACTTCTGACTCACATTCCACCCAACTCCAGTACTCTGGTGTCCTCCATGTTTACTTGTCACCATAGTATATAAACCCCTCTTGTACTTTATTCTGCAGTTTGAATATTGACTTTGATCACTCTTCTCTGTCCACCTTAAGTCCCTCACTCAAGACTTGAAGCCAGTCTTCTCATTGTCACTCTGACCCTCTGACCTCTGACCTCCCTTGACTACTCTGTTCCACCATTGCTCCACTCCGCCACTCCACCCACTGTAAATACCAGATTGAACTTGGACAAGGGCGCAACACATAAGTTGAAGCTGAAGTCCACTCCACTCCTCCGACAACTCTGGGACAGCTGTGGAGGAACTCCCAATCTTAACATAATTTGAGGTATCATTGAACAAATAGAGAAGAGTTGGTGAAACAGAATATGTTTGGATTTTTTTTTGTAATGAAAGAAGTGTCTATAAAACAATCATTTGAGCCAGAATCTAAAAGAGTGGGGAAAATGGGGATGTCATGGGAAAGTACAGTAACAGAAGGAGTCAGAGAATTGGGATTGAAAAGAGTGGACACATTGAGTTTTGTCTCCATGGTTGCATGGCCAGAGTCAATGCAACTCCCATCCCATGTGGAGCAGAGGTCATTGCAGTGTGAGCTTTGACTGCCTTGGAGGTAGACTTGTAGCAGTCCTTTGCCATGTGATGAGAGCCACCTCATAACATGCAGAGTTTGAGGTCAAAGCAGCATTTTCACTCTTTGGAGGTAAGCTTGCCATCTTTGCTGAATTTCTGCAAGAGGTCCAGTTGGGAAGGACAAGAGGATGAGGCTTTCACCTTTGAGTTGGAGTTGTTGACAGAAGTGGAGTTGGTAGTATTGGACATGGATTTGGTGGTGGGTTGATGGGTTTCACTTGGTGGTTGATTTCAGACTTGTGCTCCCAGTATTGCACATCAATGCCTTGCAAGAGGGTCCAGAGGTCAGTGAGCATAGCAGGTTTTCCCACAGGAGCAATTTCATTCTTGATGTGATCCAGCAGTCCATTATAAAAGTGGTGGCAGAGTGCACTGTCACCATAACTGTGGACTTGGGAGGCAATGCAGTTGAACTTCATGATGTACTTGTTGATACATTGTCCATATTTCATGGAGAGGTTGTCTAGCTGATGTTCTGCATCTATGACAGGGTCATGGTGACCAAAATTGATGTAGAGTTTGAGTAGGAATTCATGGTAGTCATCCACTCAAAGAGGATGGAGATCTACATAGATATTCCATGTGGAGGAGGTCAGAGCCATACCCTTGAGGTAGGATTGGGTAAATGTGACTTTGGTGCAATAAGTTCAGAATGCACAGGGACAGTCTTGGAAGTTGAGCTCACATTGGACAATAAATGCCTGGAGTTTGCAAGTGTTGGTACTGTTGAAAGTATCAGGTTCCTGTACCTTGGTGTATTGAGATGGCTCAGTAGTGAGGTTGCACTGAGTGACCTTGGCAAGGCTGTGGACAGCATCAGCAAGTGCCATCATGGGATTGGGGGGGAAGGGGCACATTGTCAACATCATCATTGAAAGGGTTTCCATCTCCATCACCTCCCAGTTCTCTGTTGCCAGGTCCATTGCCCCACAATTCATTATTTCCAGGTAGGTCATGGTCCAGTGGAGTGGACCAATTGCTGCAAGGGGCCAGAGTTGGTGTGTTTGATTTGGGGCAAGAGCTGGAGGCAGATTCATTGATGTGACAAGATGAGAAACTGTGGAATTGGCTAACTACACTGGATTCTCTATGATTGCTCATGAGGGCACTTAGTTGCAGGAGCTTTGGAGTGACAGAGGTGTTTTGTCAGAGTGTTTAGGAATGGTGTAAGGAAGTGGTCTTCCCTACGCCTACAAGCTTCCATCATCTGTACCTCTATCATTGTACCATCTCCCTAACATTACCATTCAACCCTTTCACTTTCCACCTCCATTCCATTCTATTCCCACACTATCTGTCCATATCCATACATTACCCATGCCTTGTGCATCACAGAACCCATCCTTCATTGCAGATCCTCAAGTCCATGTCCATCCAAACTTGCTTGTAAGTCTTGGGTATGGCCCCATTTCATCCATGTATGTGCTCGTTTCACTGGACATAGTCCATTATCTGCTTTTTGTGTTTTCTGTCTGCTATGGATGCCCATTTATTATATTTTGACTTGGTTTGATGCTGTCACAGGTATGCCTGGACTATAAAAGTCTGTACTTAGTCTTTTGAATCTTATCTTGTGTCACCACAGGCCTTGAAGTCAAATGTACATAAGAACCAGATGAAAACAATGCTCCCCAGACACTATCCTTCTCTCACCAATGCTTTCTGCTATTCTAGCTACTATGTATCTGCCTGTTCACCACACCTACTTTCTGGTAGACAACAGACTCTCCCTTGTAGATATCTTCTCACTGAAATCCCTCCCAGGTTGAATATATTGCACCCATTCTTCTATCACTACCTTGGTCCCAACCTCATGACACCAGGGGGGGGACTTAGTGTCTTTTCAATGAGTTTGGACTCTAGCCATGAATAGGAGTTAATGAACTCAGATAAGTGTGAGTTCAAATATACTGTTAAGTAGTCTGTCCAATTCATGGAGGTGTCAGAATGGACTTGGCTTTAACTTATGTGTTGTGCCCTTGCCTGAGTTCAGTTCAAGGATTGAGTGGAGGAGCAGAGTAGTGGGGGAGCAGAGTTTTGGTGGAGGATAAAGGGGACAACAGGAGAGAAGACAAGTCAGAGGGTCAGAGTGACAATGAGGAGACTAGCTCCAAGTTATCTGGCAGAGACCTTAGGACAGAGTTGGGAGTAGCTTTAGTTGATATTCAAACTGCAGAATATAGTGTACAAGTAGGAATTGACAAAATACAGTGAACTCCAGAACTGGAACACCAACTCCGCATTTCCGAAATGTTGGAGTTCCTACCCCACTCCACCATCCGCTCAGAGTTTCAGCGCCCACTCGGAATCCATGTGGAATTCACACGGATTCTTATCACATCTCATCATCCTTTACTTGTCATCACTCCTGAGCCTCCAGGGACGCCCCATCACTTTCCTACATCGCTTAATCCCATTCCCCCCTTGTTCCTGTTCCTATTCCCTTTATTATCATTAGCAAGCACTTCTCCGCCCACTCCACTACATATATGCTTACTTTTCACTTCGGATTCCTCAGTCATTCTTTGCCCCTTTTTGGCAGCGGCTGAGGTGAGTTTGCTTTATACCTATTTACTAATCCTAGCTAATCCATAGTAGTCTGGGCAATCACTGCCCTATTATAGTTTTTGTCAGGAATTATATACTACAGTGACAAGTAAACATAAGAGGTACCAGAGTAGAATGAAATGGGTCAAAGTGAGTCAGAATAATGTGGAAAAAGTCAGAATGAGTTAAAATGGGATAGGTCAGAAGATGGGATTTATAGACATGTCAAGTGTCAGTCAAAGGTATAAGCATTAATTGTTGGAGTTAATGTTGTCATACTCATCATACCTATTAATGTTGATCAACATTTAACTTTGTGTTGTTTCAGTTTGTTTACACCTCAGCAGTTGATTAACAACGCTGAGGTATGTTTGTTTTTTCACCTATGCATGCCGCCTTCCTTCTCATTCATATCTTCCATAGAACGCATCTTACAGGTACTTAATGATAAATATAGCAGTTGATTAACAATGCTGAGAACATGTCTTACAGTTCAACAGGTTATGAGCCCCGGCTCTATTCAGAGCCACAAATAGAACAAGTCACGTTATTCCCTCATGTCGCAACCGCTCAATTTCCTCGGTCAAACTTCCTTTCTCAAATGGGAAAATATGATCATATTCTGACGCTCACCGGCTCGGATAACTATCATGCTTGGCAGACCGACATGAAGTATGCATTAGCGGCTGAAGATCTCTGGTGTCACATCAGCACAGAGACAGACCCTTCCGATCCTCTAAATTTCACATCCTTCAAACCCGTCCTTGCTGACACAACAAACCCAACTGAAGCAGAAACCACGGCTATCCGTAAATGGCTAGTGGATGACGTGAAAGCGAAGGGATTCGTCCACCGTTTTCTATCTATCCCCATTCATCAGCTTATTCCTGAGAACCAAGTCATGACAGCACAGGCGATGTGGGAACTCATTGGATGTCATTATGGGCAGAAGGATCTCAGTACGCAGTTCATACTTCGTAAGCAATTAGCTGCTCTGCACATGAAGGATGCATCAGACACATCCCGCTATGTGGGTGAACACTTGTCTCTTCATTGCCGCCTCCTCGAGATGGGTGCAAACTTCTCTGAGGAGGAGTCTGTGTTTCAACTACTCACAGGATTACCTCTATCCTCTGAATGGAGGATGTTTAAGTCACTACTTGAGCAACAACTTCATGATGCCTACTCTGGGACCGTGATCACCTCCACTCTTGGTGCAGGAAACTCCATCTCTGCTACTTTCCAGCACAACGCTATGACCTTCGACTCCTGCTCCACCCGCATTTGTGGTGAGGCATCTCGTCAGCTCAATAAAAAGGCCTTGACTGGTCCAGGATTGGAGTATGCCAATGTGGCTTCTGCGGGTGCTGTTGTTTCGGGCGAAACTAACCCTATCACTGGGCTGCAAAAGCACCCAAAGAATCCTCAGGGTATTTTCTGCATGACACCTGTCTGTGCCTCGAACTGCCGTGGTGATCACGATCAATCTCACTGTTTCTCTCCCGGTGGGGGAATGGAAGGCCAAGCACCATGGCAGAAGAAAAGGAAGAAGGACAATACACCCACCTCATCTGGAGCTTCCACTCCTACTGTCACCACTTCCTCGCTCCCTTCTGTCCCTGTGGCCACAGCTGCTGTCACTGCCGCTTTCCCTGATGTCTCAAACGGCGTGTTCCTCAGTGACTGATCGTACGTGTCCATGGAACCTTTGAGTTCTGGCTCAATGTCCTTTGAGTTGGTGGCGCATATACACAACTCCCTGTCCACCATCCTGGACGCTGGTACCACCATTACCCTAGTGCACAATCATGCACATTTCTGGTCCTTTTCAGCAGACTCCTCACCCACCGTACACACTGCAAACCATGGTTTTCTGCCCACTTCGGGCTGCGGGGACTGCATGGCACTCATCACCATAGACGGCGTCAAAAGGCGTATGCGGCTGACAAACTGTCTCCAAACACCTGATGCGATAATCAATCTATTGTCCATGGGGTGGATGCTGAACAAGGGCTGGGAGTGTAGTTTTAAAGGTGGACCCTCACATTGCGAACTGGTATATTGAGGGCATCCACTCGGTTCCCTGCCACTTATGGGCAACCTTTGTTTCGTGGATCTGGAGTTCTTACCACCGCCTTTACATGGCATCCCCCCCTCCATACTTCCAACACCTGAACTATCGGCATTCACCGTTGTCCCGCTGACACTCAACCTGTGGCATGCACGTCTCGGTCACATAGGTGGGGAAGCTGTAAAGCAACTTCCATTATTCTCCTTGGGAGCCAATCTCAATTCTAGTGCACTGCTGGATAAATGCGAGGCCTGTGTGATTGTGAAGCATCCACAGAAACCACACCCATTGTCCACCTCTCCCCCAGCTTCGCGTTTCCTGGAGCTGATACACTCAGATCTCTGTGGGCCATTTCCAGTAGAAACTCCCCATGGCAATCGCTCCTTTATTGTGTTCCTCGACGATCACACACACTGCCTGGATGTCCAACTCCTTGCCACTAAAGACCAAGCTCTGGCTGCTTGGACCCTGGTATGTCTTCACTGGGAAAACACATCCGGTCTCCACACACAAATTTTTCGCTCTGACAATGGGGGGGAATTCATTGGGGATGAGTTCTCTGCTGACTTGGCTAAGGCTGGGATCGAATGTCAGCTTGCTGCTCCATACGCACATCCACAAAACAGCAAGGCCAAGCGTGTCATCCGTACACTGGAAGGTAGGTTATACGCAATGTTGGAACATGCCCGTCTCCCACGCACCTTGTGGGGGGAGGCCGTTCTGACCACTGCCTACCTCGTCAATCGCACGGAGTCCCATGCACTTCCACCTGGGAAAACCCCATTCCACATGCGACATAGAGTTCAACCAAACTTGTCTCACCTTCAGGTATTCGGTGCGCAGTGCTTTGCACATATCCCACCCAAACTCCAGGAGAAGCTTGGCCCACGCTCTCGTGAAGCCATCTTCCTTGGCTATCCCCCAGGGGTGAAGGCATATTGCTGTCGTGACAAGGTCACCAGCATTTTCTTCAATTCTCACGACGTCATCTTCGATGAGAATTTCAGTGGTCATGCTTTCCCTGGTGGTGAAAGTGATGAGGATGAAGATGATGACCCACCTCACCCTACTAAGCCTGCACCTGCTCGCTCCACCTCTCCTGTGGCTCCTGCTCTGTCAGGACCGCGTCACTCTGCTCGTGCTCAAACCTCCACAGCAAAGGGTGAGGCCCATGCAGCGTCTCTTGCTGCCGATCGTGCACATCTGGAGCGACAACGGGTACTCCGTCAAGCTTGAATCATGGGGGTGCTGCCTACTGATGCAGACGGGATAGGCAACGCTGATCCAGTAATGCCTCCTGCAGCACCCATGGAGAACACCAGCATCCCAGAGGATGATGAGGAGGTGGGTTTCCTGCATCCGCTAGCAAATCTCATCATCAGTGAGCAAGTGCACCTGACCATCCATTCCAACTCTCATCACAATCCTCTATCACCGGGTTATGATCTCAAGATCCCTCCCAACACTTATGACGAGGCTGTGCGTCATCCTGATGCTGATCATTGGTTGGCAGCTATGCGCAAGGAGACCAACCTCATGTTGGAGATGAACGTATATGAGCTCATTCCCCTGCCTCCTGGACACAAGGCCATTGGTTGTCGTTGGGTACTTGAATTCAAGGAGGATCTCAAAGGCAGACCCAAGTACAAAGCTTGCCTCGTCGTGCAGGGATTTTCTCAGGTGCCCGGTGTGGATTTTGGTAAAACTTTTGCGCCTGTTGTGAAGTCTGCCTCAATCTGCATTCTGTGTGCCCTGGCAGCCTTGTTTGATTGGGAACTTGACTGTTTTGATGCCAAGCACGCATTTCTTTGGGGAAAGCTACATGAAGACGTCTACATGCGACAACCTCCTGGTTTCGAACAGTACGGTGAAGCTGGAGCACTTTTGGTGTCCCACCTCCTCTCGTCTCTCTACAGCCTTAAGCAAGCTGCCATTGACTGGTACGAGTTGCTATGTGCCATATTGATCAAACTGGGTTTTCTCCACTGTGACACTGACTATGCCATTTTCATTTACGATCATGTCACACCGGAGGGGGTGCACATCATATGCATCATTGCCTGGCACGTTGACGATGGTCTCGCTGGCTCAAACAACCACAAGTTTCTTGATTGGGTCAAGCTACAACTTGCCAATCGTTTCGGCCTCAGTGACTTAGGTGCTGTCACCAAATACTTGGGTGTCGAAATTGAGCGTGATCGGACATCATGCAAGCTTTGGATGCACCAGGGGGAATACATCTTGCACCTATTGGAGGGATATGGTCTACTTGACTGCAACCCAGTCGGCCTTCCCATGGACCCGCTTTTTCCTTTCGGAAAGGACACTGATGTCCATCCAGACGTACCATCCCTCTCTTCCGCATTCCCAAACTCATTGGTGAGTCGCTATATCTCGCCCTGCTCACGCGACCAGACATCGCACACTCTGTCATGAGCCTTGCACAATTTTCTTCGAAACTGGAACTTCGTCATTATGCAGCCGCAAAGTGTGTACTACGCTATCTTGCAGGCACTCTTAATCTAAAAATTCATTATGGGGGTGCACCTGCTCTACCGTCTTTGCTCACACGAGGATCCGTGAACTTAGCAATGAACCTGCATGGTTTCTCTGATTCCGACTGGGCCACTAATCCTAGTGATCGTATTTCCATCACCGGATATGTCTGGTTCCTAAACAGAGGACCGGTGTCGCACAGCTCGAAGAAACAGATCACACACGCCCTTTCATTGACTGAAGCGGAATACATGGCCATCACTGCAGTGATTCAGGACAGAATATGGCTCAAATCTCCTCTCACTAGCCTCAAGATTCCTTTCGACCTTCCACTCCACCTTTTCATAGACAATGCAGGGGCCATTGCACTCTCTAAAGAAGCATCGAACCATGTTTGGACAAAGCACATTGACCTTTGCTATCATTTCATTCGTGAACATGTCAATGCTGGGACTTTTTCACCCGAGTGGCTGTCAACTCATCAAGACACTGCCGATATCTTCACAAAGTCACTTTCACATCCCATTTTCTTTTGTCATCACAATGGTCTTCAGCTACTCTCTCACTAGCTCTTTTTCTTTTCTTTTCTTTTCCTCTTGGACTCGTTCCTCATTAAGGGGGTGTGTTGGAGTTAATGTCGTCATACTCGTCATACCTATTAATGTTGATCAACATTTAACTTTGTGTTGTTTCAGTTTGTTTACACCTCAGCAGTTGATTAACAACACTGAGGTATGTTTGTTTTTTCACCTATGCATGCCGCGTTCCTTCTCATTCATATCTTCCATAGAACATGTCTTACAGGTACTTAATGATGAATATAGCAGTTGATTAACAACGCTGAGAATGTGTCTTACAGTTCAACATTAATGAATAAGGCACAGAACAGAAGCAATAGAGATACAGTGGCTCAAAAAACTATCCCAATGCTTGCATGTTTTTCACTAAAGTCAATGACCCCAGATAACTCCTAACCCTAACCCTAATATATGAGTGTATGAAATCAAGTATGTACATGTGGCTTTCTATTGGTATAATGGTAAAAGGACTTAGTTAGGATCTGATGAAATGGCAGCCATGTCGAAATGACAACTCATTAGAACAGTTGTTTGACTTTGTATAAGATTGGGTATTTAGTACTTAGTATGACCTCCCTTGGCCTTGATAACTGCTTGAATCCTTCTAGGCATCCTCTCTATCCATTTCTGACACTCCTCCACAGAAATATTCCCCCACTCTACCACCACCCTATCCCATAATTGATGAACCCCTCTGGGAGCATCTTCACCACCTGAAAGGCATTTTTTGAGATGACTCCAAGTGTGTTCAATGGGGTTACAGCAGTTTTCAGAAGTCTGTGGAAAGTTGCAAAAATCTGTTGAACAGTTTAATGTCACATGGCCAGGACCCCAGATGTACCTGTAGCTAACTTTGTAATACTTTTTTTCCTTCTATCTGTGACAGCCAGCATGTCATCACCATCCCCAACTCAGGATGCTGATGACTTAGAGCAGGCACTCTCTATTTCATTGATCATCTATTCAAAGGTCAAGACCACTTCATGAGGTAAATCTGCTTCAAAGCAAGAGAAGTCAGTGAAAATGAAGGAGCTCTTGTTTCCAATCAAACCCTCAAATTACATCAATTTTTTGAAGAGCATGCTTCAAAAGCATGGCCAGGAGGTCTATGAGGTCACAGCAAAGAAACATCATCCATTCAGATACACTCTACCAAAGACAAAGGGTATAGTTTTTCTTTCTTTGTTCTCATCACACAAGGACTAACAACTATAACTAGGCAATGGTCTGCAGACACACTGGCAATTAATGCTGACAATCTTGCTGATTACTGGGAAATGAGAATGAAAATCACTGAAAGCAAGCTGTCCACAGTCAATATTTCCATTGACATGTGACACATCCAGAAGCTGCCCCAAGCACAAGCTAGCTCTGCCAGTGGGGATGATGCAGAACCTTCCAGTGATGCTAGCAAGGTGCACAAATTGTATGTGTTTGGCACAGACACTCAGCATACTAACATTTTCTAGGTGAAATCTTGTTCTGTGAAAGCCAATCTTAATAGCCACTTGGCTCAATGGCACATCAAGCTTCAGCAGAAATACAAGAATGAACATGATGAAGGGCTGACATACATCGGGCCCCTCAGAGCTCTCCCCTTGACACCAGTGATGGTCCTCAATTGGACTTGTGCTCTTGAGGAGGGCCAGGCAACTCTATCCATGCCACCCAATATTGAATCATTCGATCCTGCAAATAAGGCCCCCATTCTCCACCATGCAAGGAGACCTTCATCACAATCAGTGGTGCTGGCATCATCAGCTGTTGATGTCAACTCTTTGACCTCCATTCTTCTGATACAGACACTGGCCCAGTTGGGCCTTCTTTCTTCAGCTGCAGGAGTGGTAACCCCCAAACCATGTACATCCCATGCACACAGTCCCCTTGGTGTCTCCTCAGACTCCAACTCAGAAGAAGAACCAGAACAATGCCACTACATCATCACCACAGCTCATTCCTTCACCATCCCACTTGACCCACTTCCTAAAGTACACTGAGGTGCACTTAGGTGTCTGCCATGCGCTACAGCACAAGTCTGCCCTGGTCACCAATGGGATCAGCCCCGATATTATCTTCAATATTGAAGACAAGCTCCTCGCTGACCTGGGCATTTCAGTGGGCGATGTGAGGCTGCAAAACAAACATGTTTTAGTTTGTTTGGTTTGGAGTAGAGTTACATCTGGGTCCTGGCCACATGACACTAAACTGTTCAATAGATTTTTGTATTACAATATCTTGGATGCCCCCTATCTTTTTCTTGATCACCCAACCAATTGTACCATCACATGACCTAACCTCACTTAGGTCTTTATCTATTTCCTTTCTTGTTGATTATTCAACCAGTCTCTCAAGCTAAAGTCCTATTGCTGTGTTCCTTCTATGATTTTCTTTCTCTTTCCTACCAATAGCCTTTATCTCTCTCTTGGTCTGTGCACACTTCTCTAAAGTATATAAACCCTGTACTTTGCTTGGATACAACCCAAGCTAGATCTACACAATACATTGCTTAACCAACAATCCCTTGATCCTCTGAGCTATGCTTCACTCAGTTGGCTTAAAGTCTGCCAGCAAAGACTTCTTGATACTAGATCTGGTTCAACTACCTTTGTTGAACTTGTTGGTGTTATTGCTGCAAGCTCTTAGGATCTCAGCAGCATAACATTTTGCAACTTTCCACAGACTTCTGAAAACCACTGTAAGATCTGGAGATTGAGCAGGCCAATCCAGAAGCTTGATATCTTGCTCCTCAAACCAGATGTGGGCTCTTCTAGAGGTATGCTTGGGATTATTATCCTGCTGGAAGATGGCATCATCTGTAGGAATTCCAGAATCCTCCATGCTCTGCAGCAACCCTCCCTCCAAAATGGCCACATACTGTTCAGCATTTATCCTTCCCTCAACCTCACTCAAAGCCCCCACACCATTACATCCTATACAGCCCCATACCATCAGTGGTCCTCCTCCAAACTTGACTGTACCTTTGACCTCTCTGGAAGTTAGCCCCTCTCTCTTCTTTTTCCACACATACTCCTTTTCATCTGACCTAATCCTATTGATTTTTAGTCTCATCTGACCAAATAATCCTCTTCCAGTCCTCTACAGTCCAATGCTGGTACATGAAAGCAAAGGCCAACCTCCACTTTTTATGAGTAATAGTTAGAAGAGGTTTTTTCTTCTTTACCGCAACCTTCAAAGAGGCCTCCTTGAGGGTATTTCTCACTGTCTGTGAACAGAAAGGGATGCTGATGATGTAATTGATGAAATGAGTTGCCTGAATTGCATCAGTGGCCTTCCCAGTAAGAAATTTCTGGACAATAGTATGTTTGTTGGTGGGAGAGAATTTGGAAGGACAGCCACCATGATGGTTTTCTTTCTCTGGTTGGATTTCCTGAAGGACCCTAGCCACAGTAGACTTCCCTACTTTATGACAGGAAAGATCAAGAGAAGCAAGAGAGATGTTGTTGTTTCTTTGAGCAGCAGAGGTGTTTCATAGTAGGAATGAGGGAATTTATTTGTGATGGCAGGGTTTATATATGCTGTAGCATCATTGAATTAGTGATTTAATTACATTAGAAATTTGATTACATTGACCCTTGCACAGATAGAAAGCCAGGAGTAAGTACTTTATTTCATACATTTATATGTTAGGGTTAGTGGTTATCTGAGGTTATTGACTTTAGTGAAAAACATGCAAACATTGGGACAGTTGTTTGAGCTACTGTAAGCAGGAAAGTAGAGTTGGATCAGAGGATCAGAGGGGACATAGTTGGCTTTCACAGCATGGGTTGTGACAGGAGCAGGACAAAGAGTTCAGCAGCTCTAGCATCTGGCTGTGTGGAACACAAGAGAGGAATGTTGAGTTGACTTGCATAGCATGGGACATGACAGACATCTGTGGAATCAATACAATATCATTATTACCACCTCAAACTCCTTCATTTTCCTTTCACAAAACATGACATTGAGTAGAGCCACTGGGAACATATGTGTCCTATTGCAAAGGCTTGGCTTGGGTTCAAATTCTGCAGTACCATGAGTGGTACTCCATTCTTAAGCTTAAACTTGTGAAGAGGAAATCCAGAAGAATTCAAGGTGTGAAGACACTCAATAGGAGTGTACACTGCCTTTTCTCCTGTAAAGAATGATAGAGTAGATGTGTTTATCTCATCCACATCCATATTATTGGCAGAGAGAATGGTGTGATCCAAGAAGTATCCATCTGGAAATGGTCCATTATGTACTGGATCAAGTAGCTCACTATAGAGAGTATTGATAAGTGACTGCATATTATTATGGGCACAGCACATACAATTAAGAGGAGTAACTTCATGTTTGGCATTTATACCAGCTGCTGCTTCAATCTTGAGGAGCCATGCTGCAAATTGATCAGACTGGATCCCTTCCAAGGTGCATGTTTTGAGTGAAATGAAGCACATGTATATTGTTCCAAAGGAGTGAGTGGCAGAGAGTTGCACCAACAATCTGTTCTTGGGATCCATGGGGGACTACAGGAAGGGTTTGGCAAAAAAGCCATCATCCACATCAAGGAGATCATGTAAGCTGTGGTTTATATATTCTATCCCATACAAATGATAAGGGATGTTTGGTAAAGGAGCTCATGCCAAGGATCACCCTTCTTGATATTGCAGGTACTTCCCTTATGAATAGGAATAAGTATTTTGAAGTGGGAATAAACTGTACATCCACCAGAGAGCAAGAGGGACACTATACCAGATGATACCACACAAAGTACATTTTATTTTTCCTTTGGCATGCACAGCAGCTGCAATAAGATTGCAAACATAAGTCTTTCCATATCCACCTGCACTGTGCACAAAAAAGGCCTCCTCATGACCTTGGCCAAAATCAACACATTCTAGTATAGCATCATAGAGTTGTCTCTGTTCAGCATTCAGAGTATTTTCACCATGGTCCACAATTTACTGTGTAGCATTTACATAGGTCAGTCTCATTGCTCTGCAATCAACTGATTTCCCACTTTAACATCCCAATCCTCATGAGGCCTTGACACATTGGAAAAATCCTTCAGACTTATACCATTTTATCACAGGTTCAAATCAATCAAATAAAGACCATAATCACATATCTGCTTTTTAGTTGGTTCTAGAGTGCCCTAGGGTCTGGTAAGATAGTGCCCAAGATCATCATAGAGGTTGACCTTTGTTTCTAACCACAGACACTGAGGTTCCACTGGATTGCGGTGTAGTAGAATGGTTGCAAAGAAACTAACTTCTGAGTTGCTGCCCAGTTTGCATAATGGCCCCCTCTTGCAAGCATTGTAGCCACTTTTGATCATCATCTAAGCGGCCCCTGATCTGGAAAGCCTCTTTGAAACTGTTATAAACTTGATCATTGACAGTTCTCAAATCTTGAAATGATGTGGCTCCTAAGAATAACTGATATGAGACCAAAATGGACAATAAGTGGTGTATGTAACTTACTGGTTACTTGTATAAGCGAGACAAAGATAAAAATGCTTCCCAGAAATTGGAGGAACAGAATACATCCATCCAATGGCTTTAGCACATTGGCATGGCTTCCACTTCTTGTCACATCCTGTGCTGCACAAGTCAACTCCACTCACTTCTGCCCCTCCAGAGCCTCCTCTTGTGCAACTCTGCTTTTCTACCTATCTATATTGACTTCTGTTCCATGCCTTATTTGTTCATGCTTATACCTTTGACTGACACTTGACATGTCTATAAACCCCATCCCCCAACCTATCCTGTTCTGACTTATCTCATTCTGACTTATTCCATCTTTTTCTGACTCACTTTGACTCACTCTGTTCTACCCCAGTACTCTGGTAAGCTTCTGTGTTTACTTGTCACCATAGTATATAAGCCCTACTTGTACTCCTTATTCTGCAGTTCAAATATCAACTCAAGTCACTCTTCCCAACTCTATTCTCTAAGACCTCTGCCCAATCACTTGAAGCCAGCCTCCTTGTTGTCACTCTGACCCTCCAACTTACCTCCTCCCCTGTCATCCCCTTGATCCTCCACTGAACTCTACTTCTCCACTAAATCTTTGGACTGAACTCAGGCAAGGGTGAAACACATAAGTTGAAGCCAAGTCCATTCTGACAACTCTGTGAACTCTGGACAGACTAGAGGAACTGGACTTAACACTTCCAGACAAAGCAACCATCCATCCTGACATTTGAATACTGTAGTAATATGACCTTAGGTTCGTCAATTTTTCAAAAATCTGAAAGATCATAACCCGATTTCTTATCGGAGCACATCGGCGAGGACTTTTCCCCCCATTTGTGACATGTGACGAACTTAGGGTCGTATTACTACAGTATGGTGGAAAGATTTGTGAATGGTTGAGCTCATCACTTAACCCTCACCTTACCCATCAACATCAAGGTGTAACAGATGACACAGGTGGAGCACGTCAGGGAAGTTTCAGCCCTTTCATCTACGAAGCAAATGGTTTACCCATCGTCCAACTTGTCCTGGAGAGAATGACTCTCGCACGATACACCCATCTGGCTATGTTCAAAGTGCCTGACTTCAAAGACAATTGGAGGGCCAGCAGCAAGGTCCCCTGCCACACAGGGCGCCGAAATGGCAGTTGATGGTAAGTGAGTCCAAGCCAGCAGAACAGTACATGGAATGTTACAAGTCGCTATAGTCACAGTTTGCATTTGCACATGCATGCTAGTGAGGATGTTATAATAAAATTCACTATGCACCATGTTTATACACATTCCTTGTGCAACTCTTCTTGTTTCTTGGCAGCTTCAAACCTAGTTAAAGTCGGGGGTTGACGCCGCGAGGATACACACTGTAAATATTTCTTTCCTGCTTGCTGATCTCCAACTTCAAGTTAAATGTCGATGCTAAGTCTACAATTGTCACAAACGGTCACACCACCTTACATTTGAGGACTGCACAAGCGAGGTGCCAATCTACTTAGACGCGTACTTGCAAGCATGCAGGCTCACGAGAGCAATCACCACGTTAAACGAAAACGATCAGCAGACCAGGTGAACTACATCCCACTATCAGGCATTCCATACTATCCAACATGATAGCTAACGTCCTGTTGCAGGAAGGTGGAGAGAATAAACTATGTCGAAAATTGGCACGTTACCCTCTCTGCACTCTATATTTACTTTAATCAAGCAGCCTTCATCTAGCATCATGACCTCAAGGAGGTTCGCAAAGCCGCAAAGAAGGCAAGAACTTTCGAAATACAGAAGACCTTGAAGAAACTCAAAGATGCTAGGTAGATAGGTCTAACACGACGTTACATATTGGGATCCCTGATCTCATCTAACTCAGACGGAAAGACCCTGAAGGTCAAGTAGCAAAGGACCTAGAGGGTCAGCTGGAGACATCGAAGGTGGGTGGAACATACATAAAGACGATTACTGATACTAATGTCAATCATATAGCGGATCAACTGCGACCAGGTAGCCAACTCGGCGCTAATGACCAAACTCAGAAAGGACAAGGCCCTTTCAGCAGACCCATCGATACAATCCGTGATTTCAACAAAATTGGCTTCAAATCTGCTCGTTCTCGGGACAACAGGGTCTGCAACGGCCAAAGTACAAAACCGCATCTTGAGTTCTAAAGCTCTTGCATCAGAGGTTATGTCGGTCGTCTCGGCACTGAGAAACCTTGTACATCCTCATACGATACTGGAGGAACTCAACGATCGCCCTTATGAAAATAGTGAGGAGAGGAATGTGGTTCCCAATACGGACAGTGATGAGGAGACTTGCGGTGAAGCAGGCGACAAAGAAGATGAAGATGCTGAACAAGCAGTTGTAGATGAGTCTGGCTGGGAGTCTGGCACAGTCGGCAGCGGTGAAGCATCGGCGGCAGGTGACTGGGAGTTAGGCTCAGTGGATGACTACTGCTCCAATTCTTGGGAAGAAGACTCTGATGACGTGGTCATTAATCCGGATGCATGCGAGGACGAGGACTTCCCCTCAAATCGCCCGAAGAGACGAAAACCGCAGCCCGTTGCACCAACAAGCCAATCTGAATTCCTGCCGTCGCTTTCGGTTGGCTTCGCCCGAGGCAACTCAGACAGCGAGTTCAGCGATGGTGAAGGCAAACTGGCTGATGGCGTCAAGAAAAATCGCCGTGG
Source organism: Paxillus rubicundulus Ve08.2h10 (assembly GCA_000827395.1). Classification (NCBI taxonomy): domain Eukaryota; kingdom Fungi; phylum Basidiomycota; class Agaricomycetes; order Boletales; family Paxillaceae; genus Paxillus; species Paxillus rubicundulus. Next base: position 10,231 of record KN824984.1, on the reverse strand, counting down.
ACAACGTGCACGCAGGGCGTAAGTTAATCTCCCCTTCACTCTCGCTATTTGCCTTTCACTCCACATCCTTCGATACTAACCTTCTGTGCGCCCCTTTCCTGTAACCCCGTTACGCTTTTAGAATATGGGAAAAGAAGTTTGGGAAGAACGCCAACCATGTCAAGCAACGAGAAATTGTTCAGGAGCCGAAGCGCCTGCTACCACGGTCCAGAGCTGATCGGCGATCATTAATATTGGTACCGAAATCCTGTGCACAACACTCTTTCCAATCTCGAATCCCTGACTATGGTCACGAGCGAGGTCTCGGGCAACGTACCCAAAGTCAGAGTGTACCCCAGAATACCGCGAGATCAAATCCTCGGAGTTCGAAGGGGGGAACTTCGCAACCACGCATCGGTCACCAAGTGGCAAAGCTGGACGAACGACCACTACACCCTTCATGGGAGGCAAAAAGGAAGCAGAAGTCGGCCAGCATCGTATCTCCACAGGGGACGAAAATCGTGTTTTCAGAATCATAACGACTAACCTCTTATCTGACGATACTCGGGTAGCTTTCGTTCTTTCTCCTATCATATCGGCCAGGGTGAGGGTGGGACATGCGATAGCATTTTTGGGGCATGCGTACGTACTTGTTCGGTAAGCAGGGGTCTACATGACCACGGTGTGATCTAGTGGAAGAAAAGGTACAAGGGTATGAAAGCAAAACCAGAGCAAGAACGAGAGCCGAGACAGGAAACTGTAGATATGGATACAGATAGAGCAAACGAGCTTGAAGAGAATAACCTCGTAAACGACGCACTACATCTTGCGCGCAACGCAAATGTGCTTTTTACCTCCCTGCAATCTACATTCGCGAGAGCACCACATGTCGCCACAATGCGCGCATCGCGGGAAATCCCTGCCAGCTTTCATGCAGGTGGCACATACTGTCCTATAGGAAAACTTGGAGCCTTTCTCGACAGCTTCCAGGACGGGGTGCAGTCCAGTATTTTTATGATCCATCAGTGGGGATGCAGGGGCAGAGAGCGATGGTGATGATGGTGAACTTGTGGATGGCTCGTCCCAGCCATAGTAACCAGTTGACAACGTCCGGGTGATGGACGGGCTCCTCCTAGAACTAGAAAGGGGATGGAAGAAGGACAGCGGGGAATCCGGAGGGGTGTCATAGTCATCGTCTGGACGACGCATGTTTGGAATATTGAGTTTGAGATGGGTGCGGAGCCAGAAAGCGGCAGGCGCAGTAGTCGTGAATGAACCGTAAGCATTCGTGTGACCTTCGGTGGGCTCTGCTACTGGTGAACCCTGATGTATTTTGTCATAGATGGAGAGCATGGATGATTGAGACGTTACAGAGGAATGGGAAGTACTCCGCGTGCGAGTCCGGGCACCGAGCATAGGTGCACTAGGATCCTGGATTGCGACAGGAGTGAGTTGACGCGACAGCCTGAGGTAATTGGAAGGTAGACTCACATCATTGTTGAAGCACGCCATGGAAAAAACCTTTTGAGGGTCGTACGGCGCGGCGTATGCCTGATATACGTTGCGCTCTATCGACGACGACTGGAAGCCTAGAACGAGCGAGAAGGTTTCATACTTGCAAGTTAGAGAAAAGTTGGGATCCAATAAGAATAGAAGAACATGTGGACATACCTTGTCAACTGACCAGTAGGTGCAAACAGAGCACGGGGAATGAAGAAATGGAGATGGGCACACGACCACTTTTATAGTCGCATATTAGCGCTTCCAGGATGGGGTGCACTCACAAGACCTTGAAAGTCGTAATTGAAAATTGAATTGACAACTTCGGCCAAACTTGAAGCGGTGAGGGGATAGGGAGGATGTGATATACGATATCGTCGAGACTCGACGGTCCCAGGCAGTGCAATCGTCTTGCTTCGTGTTGAGACGGATTCCCGCAGATTCAGGAACCCAGAACATGCTGAACTCTTGGCCCACAAGATGTGTCGTATACGTGGCTTTTTTGGGAAGATCAAACAGAACGACGTGAGGTAATACCATTGGCGCGGTGTATTTACCCGAACGCAGGCGAGAAGGAACAATCCAAGTATCTAACAAACCGCGCAGATCGAGGGGGCATGGTAGCGATGGACAAAATGCATCAACACCCCGTTATTCCTTTCTATCCGTGGCTCTAATCTCTAGCACCTGAACAAGATATTATCCCGAGAATACAAAGAATTAACCCCAAGGGGAGAATGGTCGTGCTCACGAGACTAGCATATGTTATGTAAAAGATAAGTCAGTCAGAATCTTCGATTGCTCCATCGGCGCCCAAGTGATTCAAGCCCGGAAGGATGCGTGCACTGCAAGCAGTACTTTCTGTGCTGGTCACGGATGAGTTATCTCACAGCGGATCTTTCGATACTAGGCAGTAACAATGATCATTACATTTTGTGGTGTGTGAGCTATGAGGCAGTGCCAAACACCGATGGATCCTGATATCTGAAGCCGAAGGTCCGAAGGATACGCCCTCCACATAGCATATGTATGTCCTCGTGTGTACTGCCCATCTTGAATATGCCACAGCAAGGTCGACAGCCTCGTGGCACCCACATACGGTAGGGTTTAGTACGACACCCTTTGCCCGCAGCTCCAAATCAAGGTGCCATACAGGTGGTCAGCGATGGCTAGGGCTTTCCAGCTGTGATTCCTAGAACTTGCAAGCCTGAAGCTTGGGTGTAGCACTCGACTGGGGGGAAGCCCTGAACCGCTAGTTGGCAAGAAAACACAAACAAGCCAAAATAGGGAATGACTGGTGCTGTGTGCTCAGGCAAAGGCTTACGGTCCATACGACCACTTCTCCCTCCACTTGCTCACTTTTGAAAATCTTCAATCCTGTTTCCGTTCTCTGCATCCCAGGTGTGCTTTCCTTTGCAAAAAATACACTCGTCTTCCCTGCCCGACTCGTTTGGTCTCATTCCGCATTAACGAAGCATGGCAAGTCCGATATCTTCTTCATAGTCATCCGTCCACCTTCACCTATCATCATCTAGGGCCAAACTCTTTCAATTCCTGGTCAGTGCATCTATACAGCCTCACGTCCTCCTTATGTCTCGATGGTATTCGTTTCTTACTCGTCTGCTCTATCCCAGCTACGGACAAGAAATCCGAGACTGGTGAAGATGATCGCTTGTTCTTTGCAGTCTCAGAGATGCAGGGGTGGAGAATTAGTTCGTGTTTCGTCTCTCAATATGGCTCTACTGATTCACCAGTTGTCCATCACCGCCCTTGCCACCCACTCTTTGCCCAATTCTTCATCCAGCCATGGAAGATGCTCATGCAGCAGTGTTGACCTTGGAGGACGCCTCTGCAGGAAATAATGCTTTCTTTGCTGTCTACGATGGTCACGGCGGTAAGTGGATCTCGATCTTCAGCGTATCTCCACCCTCATTCTCAACCCTTAGGTGGCACTGTCGCTAAATTTGCGGGCAAAAATGTACATAAACGCCTTCTTGCAGAAGAAGCATATCGCGAGAAACGTTACGACGAGGCGCTAAAAAGGGCGTTCTTGGGGACGGATGAGGATCTCCTTGCTGGTACGTTCTTCGCCTTATCTTTTGCGCACCCCGCTCGATGAGATTACGAAAGATCCAGGTCACACTCGCGATCCATCTGGATGCACTGCTGTGGCTGCACTACTAACGCACGATAAGAAGATTTACGTGGTATGAAACGATCTCCCGATCATCATTCTATCCGGAATTAATCACCCTCCCAGGCTAATGCAGGAGACTCGCGTTCTGTCATCAGTGTCAAAGGAGAAGTTAAGCCTCTGAGTTTTGATCATAAACCATCAAATGATAGTATGTTACTCTGCTTATCCTTTCCGGCTTACAGCTTCCCTAACAAGCGCTTACAGCCGAGCGAGCTCGCATCGTTGGTGCCGGCGGATACATAGAATACGGGCGCGTCAATGGTACGCACCACTCGACACTTCCATGATTGCATTATTCACACCCGTTCTGCTCAGGAAATCTCGCATTGTCCAGAGCATTGGGCGATTTCGAGTTCAAGAAAAATTACTCATTAATTCCCCAAAAGCAAGTTATCACCGCCGATCCTGATGTCACTGTCCACGAAGTAACAGAGGAGGATGAGTTCCTCGTGTTGGCGTGTGATGGTGAGTCTCGATTATGTATGCGCATACACTCATGCTCATCCTGCTCGAACCAGGTATATGGGATTGCCTGTCATCCCAACAAGTCGTCGATTTCATCAGATTGAAGGTTTCCGAGGGGAAACAACTTAGCGAAATCGGCGAAGAGATTTGTGACCATTGTCTTGCCCCAGATACCTCTTCAGGAGCAGGTATCGGTTGCGACAACATGACAATCCTCATCGTTGCCATTCTCAATGGCCGGACGAAGCAAGAGTGGTATGATTGGATCACTGATCGCGTTAAGAACGGCTACGGCTTTTCTACACCCAGTACCATTCCACAACTCTACTCCCAAGCCCGAATCACGGCGTTCGAAGCACGGCGAGAGGCTCAGGAAGAGCGCGAACGGCTTCGGAAGGAACGGGGCGATGATGTCAATGCTGCAACGTCGTTGTTTGGGGGATCTAGCGCGTTCTCGGGTTTTGCACGAGTCCTGGGGAGCACGGGCGGGATTTCCTTCAACCCAAGTACCGGCATAGTGACTGATGGTGGTGCTGGTCTCATGTTCGCTACGTCGGATGATGAAGACGACGACAGTGGAGAGGAAATGGATATAACTGGAGCCCGGTCGCTGTTTGGTGATAGGTCTGGCCTGGGTCTTCCCTCAAGGCCCACCGACCCTACTGCGTCACTGAGAGATCGGCTGGCTGCGTATGAGAAGGATGTGAGGGGGGGTGGCCTTCATGATGACCTGGATCAGGGAATCGATGCCGAGTCGCGGATGGTGGAGATTGATGATGAAGATATCGACGGCCCATTCGACGAAGTCAACGGCGAACTACATAAAACGTCGCCCAGTCTAACTCCTAGTCCAGATGGGCAACAGTTGCAAGGCAAGGCGCCCTCACCGTCTAAGCCAACCATGAACGGTGACTCTACACCAGTTCAACAATTCCAATCACAGCCGCTGGGGGACACAGTTGATCCGGTGGTTAAAGCTGAAGGACTTATGGACACCAGTGAAGACCCACTGAGGGTATAATTGATCACCCTTAGCATCCACCATATGCTCTCACCCGCCACACAACTTCTCTCGTTTTCTGTGTCTCACCCAGCCTGACGTAACGCGTTGGTTGTGCCAGTTTATCCCTTGCGCTCCTTGTGCCTCCATTCTATTTATCTGGTTCTGTAACCGTCGTTGTCATCCACCCAATTTATGACTTGAAGCTTCAACTGTAGCATTTGTAGCGATTGATGGTTCATGATTACCCGCACTGATCTCGAACCTCAGTAACATACATCTTATACTCTCTTATAGGTTGTACACTGTACTAGTGGTTCACGAGTCTTTCCTCGAAAAACAACACCAATTTACTTCTCTCCATATTTTCGAACTCAACGAACGTTGCGCAAAACGACGAGCTTATTTTCACAGAGGCATATGATGGTGCTACCTTGGCCTCCCTCTGGGGTGAACGTCCCAACGCCGAGAAGCGAGCCAGCATCATCCTGTCCGACCGCCAGCACACTCTGCTTTGCCCATATCTCTTTCGGATTGGAGCTGCGGTACATGTAAACGTTTCCTCCGCGATCTTGTGTCCCATTTTCAAAAGCGAAGACTGCGTCGGATGTATGATATGTGAATCGAGTATCGCGCTTCGATGCGAGGACAAAGGCAAGTGCGGAGAAGGTGTTTCCGTGTTTCCACTCGGGTTGCCCACCGCTATCAGAAAGCAGATGGCGCGTTCCATCGAGCCCATATTTCACTACCAAACTCAGGGACTCGACCTCTGTGCCCGGAAGAGGAGCAGAGAGGAGATTAAACGCAGAGTCACGTTGTCCAGAAAACCACGGTGGAGACGAGCCGTCTTCGCCTACCCAGGTGGCAAATGCAGCCCTGCCCACCTCCGCATCCACCTCCTCGTCCATCTCACCTTGTGCGAGCGACGGAAGGCCATGACCGAGACCGAGACCACTGGCGTCTTCACCATCTCTGAGAGCTGTGGTGTATTTTTCGAGGGCTTCGCGGACGGCATAGAGCTCTGAAGGGTCGAGTGTCTCTGGAACGTCTACGTCGTCGGCATCCGTGCTTGAGGTGCCAGATGCGGCAAATATATTCGACCACTTCGTGCCCTCGTTCTGCTTGTCTAGGTGAACAGTGAGGATGCCAAACTTGTGTTCGCCTTCACGATCCCATGTCCAGAAGCTTGTGGAGGGGCGTATACCGTCCCAAAGCTGCTTAGCAGAGAAGTGGGGGATGGTAATGCCTTCCGCCGTAGATGTTACTGCGACATGGAGAGTCAGCGTTTGCTGAGACAGCGTAACTCTGATTTGAGACTTTTGTGTGGTGGAAGGGAGAGGGAAGGCAACGGTGACGACATCTGGGGTTTGCGTCCAGGAGTAGGGGTAAGGTTTAGTGGGCTGGGGTGACCCTTCGGCATCTAGAACTTCTTCGGGACATGGAATTGGCGCAATTTCGTCCGCGGAGGGTTCGTAACGAGTCGCGTACGGATCACTGATTGCTCGGTACGTAGAGCTACCGAGGAGAAGATATGCATTTCTGGCCAGGTTGTACGTCATGAGTATGGGGATATCTTCTCCACGTCTGTGCCAGATTATGTCAAGCGCTGCAGCTTCGACCTTCATTTCCGAGAAAGGAAGCGCGAAGCCTGCTGCCCATACGTCGAATGCGTGATACTTGATGGGGTGTTTGGATGAAGGATCAGAGGCAGCCTCGTAGTACCTAGATGACAACAGCGCGACAGCTGTACTATCCGATGTTTTGACCACACTGTGAACTCGGAATGGGATGCATGGGCTCGAAGTAGATATCTCTTTGTCCACCAGCTGGAAGCTCGCAAGCAGAGCCGCGGAACCAGTGATTGGTATGTCGAGGATGAATAGATTCCCCTGACCGTTACCAACAAATGCAATTCTCTCATCGAGAAAAGCAGCGGACGGATACTCGGGATGGACCAAGTCGACTTGCGGAGTCACGAGTGAGGTCGGAAGTTCGTAAACAACAGTGAAGACAGGGTCTGTATTAGCCTACTTTGGTGATCACGGTGTGATCAAGGTGTGGGTAGCGACATAACTCACGTCTCCGACGTCGACTGCGACCACGCGATGATGTGTATCTACGTATATGCCTCTCCCGTTTGCAGTCGATATTGCTAGGTGATTGTGGGTGATTCTGCTTTGTACCTCTCGGAGCGTTAGAGGATATTTTCCGTAAGTAGATGATTGAGTGGTCTTGTAGGGTAGGTCGTAGCGGCGGACTATGTCGTTTTGATCGAGGAGCTGGAGCTTGTAGCCCTCAAATTTTGGGTTTAGGAGGCTGCGAGTCGGTGTGAAGTCTGCCATCCCTCGCCAGCTCTGTATAATGCCGCCGTGTTATGTGTTGGGCTGTCCCCAAAGCCCGTTCGGCGGCGCTCCGTTTGTGTCCTTTCCGTTTCGTTTCCGTTCGTTTTGGTTTCCCACCGTTTCCAAACGGACAAGCGTACAAGTGAAAGAAAACGCTATACATTGTCACCCGTCACGTCACAGTAGTCACACATAGATCAGATAACAATCGACTCGAAGTCTTGAACACATAGCTCACTGCCTGAAACACCTCTCCATTAGCATGGCTCCATCCTCATCTCATAAAAAGAGAGAAGCCTTCAAAGCCTTCTTGAGATCTTACATTACTGACAAAGTACAGTGAACTCAACAATCCGGAAACCCGGAATTTCTGTGCAGACCCATGGTTCTCGTCCAGAGTCCGTCCGGAACCCATTCAGCTACCACTCCCGATCTTCCAGGGGTATTCCTGTCCTTATCCTACATCACTTAACTCCCCATTCCATATCCTTTATGTTCCTAGATTTATTCCTGATCTACTGTCATTAGTGAGTGCTTCTCTGCCCATTACTTTACATATATACTTACATTTCCCTTCAAATTCCTCAGTCATCCTTTGCTCTTGTTAGGCAGCAACTGAGGTGAATCCCCTTATACCTATTTACTACTCCTAGCTAATTACTAGTAGTCTGGGCAATCCCTACCCTCTTATAGGTGAATATAGTTGTTCTTTTCCCTCCTTAGGCAGCAACTGAGTCCAGGCAATCCCTGCCCTCTTATAGCTGTTGTCAATTACCACAAAAAAAAGTAGCAGCTCTTGCTGCTGCTGCTACCATGGCAGTTCTTCCATCCATTGGCAAGACACCACAGCACACACCTCAATCTTGATGGGGCATGCATGGGTCTGTGAGCTTTTATCTCTACAACATGACACAATCAACGAGAGAGACTCATTGATCTTTCTAGGTGATGTGGTGAGAAGAGGCTATGGCAAGTATAGAACATCATAGAACATCATAGAATGTTTATGTGTAATGCTTCAAGTACCTATGAGTAATCTCAATAATGTAAGTGTATCCTATGTTTGTTAAGATGCTGAGTCCTCTGGGCTGTCCAGAGCTGTCGGAGGCAGAGCGGACATTGGCTTCAACTTATGTGTTGTGCCCTTGTCTGAGTTCAGTCCAGTATTTATGAAGTGGGCAGAGTAACAGCAGAGCGGAGTGGAGTAGTAAAGGGATTCAGATGTCGGAGGGTCAGAGTGACAACAAGAAGACTGGCTTCAAGCATTGAGTGAAGGACTTAGGTTGGATAGAGAGGAGGAGTGATCAAAGTCGATATTCAAACTGAGGAATACAAGCTACAAGAGGGGTTTATATACTACAGGGACAAGTAAACATGGAGGGCACCAGAGTGCCAGAGTGAAGTGGAATATAAGTCAAAGATGTCAAAGAGATAAGATTAAGTCGGGAAATGTCAGAACAAGTCAGAAATTGGATTAATCAGAAGGTGGGATTATTAGATATGTCAACGTCTGTCAAGTGTGAAGGATGAGGAACGAGGTACAGGAATCAGGGGTAAGAGAGATAAGTGGAAAAGTGGAAAGTGATAAGCAGAAGGGTGGAGGGGCAGAAAAGCAGACTTAATAAGGTGAGAAAGGCAGAGTTGGTCCGGAGTAGGCTCCAGAGGAGTGGAGTTGACTTGTTGTATATGACAATGTTATGGGATGTCAGTAATAGTCATAATCATACTTATCATGTGATTTATTCAACATCTGCTTTCACAACTGTCCAAGCCTGTCTTTCACTGATTTCTCCATGAGCTTGGAGAATATGCAGGAATTTCCCATTCAAATCATGTTTCTCCAGATGAGCCATATGGGTGCAATGAACATTGATATGAAAGAGCACTTTCAGCACAGTGCAGATACTGACAAAGTACAGTGAGCTCTCTGGAATCTAGAAACCTGGAGTGCAGCTGTGGAAACCTGGAGTGTCAGAGTGCAGCCTGACAAAAACTATAATAGGGCAGTGATTGCCCAGACTACTAGGGATTAGCTAGGAGTAGTGAATAGGTATAAAGTAAACTCACCTCAGCTGCTGCCAAAGAGGGGCAAAGAACGACTGAGGAATCTGAAGTGAAAACTAAGTATATATATGTAGCAGAGTGGGTGGAGAAGTGCTCGCTAATGATAGTAAAGGGGACAGGAACAGGAACAAGGGGGAAATGGAATTAAGTGATGTAGGAAACTGATGGAATGCCCCTGGAGGCTCAGGAGTGATGACAAGTAAGGAATCATGAGATGTGATGAGAGTCTGCATGGATTCTGAGTGGATTCTGAGTGGGCACTGAAAACTCTGAGCGGGTCTGCCTGGCAGTGGAGCAGAGGTACGAACTCCAACATTAAAGCGGAGTTGGTGTTCCAGTTCCAGAGTTCACTGTATTTTGTCACAGCCATGGAAACCCAGAAACCATCTGGAATCACTTGGAACCATGTTGACAAAATACAGTTAACTCCGGAACTGGAACACCAACTCCGCTTTTCTGGAACGTCAGAGTTCGTACCTCCACTCCACCGCCAGGTAGATCCACTTGGAGTTCCTGTGGCTGCTCGGACCCCATGTGGAACTTGCATGGACTCTTATCGCACTTCATCATTCCTTACTTGTCATCACTCCTGAGCCTCCAGGAATGCTCCATCACTTTCCTACATTGCTTAATTCCATCTCCCCCTTGTTCCTGTTCCTATTCCCTTGATTATCATTAGCGAGC
>KN824983.1:0-42823 GCA_000827395.1 Paxillus rubicundulus Ve08.2h10 | reverse complement strand
GCCCTATTATAGTTTTTGTCAGAAGAGAGTTTGGAAGGATGTCCACCATTATGGTTTTCTTTCTCTGGTTGGATATCCCAAAGGACCCTAGCCACAGTAGACTTTTCTATGCCAGTTTGGGATGCAATTTTTCAGCAGGAAAGATTAAGAGAAGCAAGAGAGATGATATTGTCTCTTTCAGCAGTGGAGAGGTGTTTCATGATGGGAATGAGGGAACTAATCTGTGATGGAAGGGCTTATGTATGCTGTAAAATAAGTCATTACATAATAGTGACATAAAATAGCCTTTACCTAAGGTATGTAACCATCTTACAGCATTCCATGGTCTGATGTAGGTAATGAGAATACAAAGTCAAAAAACTGTCCCAATGAGTTATCATTTTGACATGGCTGCTATTCCATCAAATGCTTACCAGATCACTTGACCCTTACACCAATGGAAAGCCAAGAGTGAGTATCTTATTTCATACACTCATATGTTATGGCCTAGGGTAAGGGGTATTTGTGGGTATTGACTTTAGTGTAAAACATGCAAACATTGGGACAGTTGTGAGCCACTGTAAGTCCCTCCCTGGTGTTAAGAGGTTGGAACAAAGGTAGTGATAAAAAAGAAAGGGTCCAACAGATTCAACCCAGGAGGGATTCTGGTAAGAAGATCTCTAGGAGGGAGTGTCCATTGACCTCTAGAAAGTAGGGGAGAGGTCTTAGTGTGTTATATATATACATGGGTGTTCCATGGCAAACAAGTGGATAAAGCATAGCTAGAGTAGCAGAAAGTGTCAGTGTGAGAAGGATGGTGTCTGGAGAGCATCATTTTCATCCAGCTTTTATGTGTGTTTGACCTCAAGTCCATGGTGACAAAAGATAACATTCAAAAGAATAAATACAGACATTTACAGCCCAGGGATACCTGTGACAGTGTCAAACCAAGTCAAAACATAAGGAATAAGCATCCACAGCAGATGGAAAACACAGAAAGTGGATAATGGTCAATGTCCAGTGAAATGAGTACATACATGGATGAAATAGGGCCATCACTGAAACCTACCAGCAAGTTTGGATGAACATGGACTTGAAGATCTGTAATGAAGGATGGGCTCCATGATATGCAAGGCACAGGTAATGCACAAATATGCACAGATAGTAGCATGGGAACAGAATGGAATTGAGGTGGAAAGTGAATGGGATGAATGGTAATGTTGGGGAGATATGGTATGACAATAGAGGTGCAGATGAAGGACACTTGTAAATGTAGGGAAGACCACTTCCCTATGGCAAGATGCAATCAGATGGTTGATCATGGTTGTCATACATACTCTCTGTATTTCCTCAGTTCAAATATCAACTATAAACCATTTCAATCCCTGTCTTCTGCTGAAGTCTCTGACTTCCCTCTGATCCATCCTCTTCAGTCTTGAGTTGAGCTTAAGACTGATACTCTGACCTCTCACCCAAAATCAAGGGACAGGACTCACACAGGGGCACAGCACATAAGCTGAAGCCAAAGTCTCTTATGCATCCAACCCCCCAGATGTTGTCTAGAACCCCATGACTCTTTCCTGATTCCTGATTCATCAGACTTCTCTGGAAACCTCAGGATTGACACCCAGGTTTTGACAGAGCCACTGTACCCATGCTGATCCCTACTGTCATATACCGTGTCCTGACAAGTCAACTCCACTCCTCTGGAGCCCACTCCAGCTCAACTCCACCTTTTTTGCCTTATCAAGTCCGCTTTCCCACACCTCCACTTTTCCACTTATCTTTCTTACCCCTGATTTCTGTACCTTGTTCCTCATCCTTCACACTTGACAGACATTTGACATACTTAATAACTCCACCTTCTGATGAATTCAATTCTGACTCGTTCTGACTCCTCCTGAGTCATTCCTATCTTTTTGACATCCTTGACTCACATTCCACTTCACTCCGTTACTCTGGTATCCTCAATACTACTTGTCACCATAGTATAAAAACCCCTCCTGTATTTTGTATTCTTCAGTTTGAATATCAACTTTGATCACTCCTCTCTGTCCAACCTAAGTCCTTCACTCAACACTTGAAGCTAGTCTTCTTGTCATCACTCTGACCCTCTGACCTCCAAACCCCCTTTACTACTCCATTCCACCATAAATACTGGACTGAACTTGAATAAGGGTGCAACACATAAGTTGAAGCCAACATCTGCTCCACCTCCGACAACTCCAGACAGCCCAGAGGGCTCCAGATCCTAACACCTACCTGTAAAAGGAGGGGTACCTAGGTGAGTAAGGGCAAGGCTACAGCTAGAGGACAGTCACATAGGTGGTTCCCTGGGTATCAACCAGGGTGCTTGGGCAAGCATGGGCATGGTGAAGTGGGAAATATCAAGAATGGTCTGAATCACAATGGAGATAATCATATTGGAGGTCAATAGATGTACCAGACATCCAATCATCTACTACACATTTAATTTCTACTTCATTTTCTTGTTTGTTTCAGTATAAATTGACTGAGAAAATTGCCGTTTCGTCTCGGCTGCAAATCACGTGAACTGAGAAACCCGCTCCATCCACCGAATTACCAGACTGCCTATCGACGGCCCGCCTCATAGTACGGGCTGGTCGTGGTCCAGACTAATGATGGGCGTTATAAATCATGATTGACAAGTAACCACGCCCTAGAGTCCACCAATGTCTTCTCCGCGAAAGGACCTGTCTTGCACCACACGACCCCACCATAGAATTACAGATTCTACCTCGTTGGAAAGTAGAATTTTTGAACGCGAAACGCGAAGTGTTGCGGACCAGCAGGCTGCAATACCTCTGAGATGGTGTAAAACGGCGTGAAAATGCACAGCAGCATACCTAGTCGACGACGGATGCTCATCTGCAGAGCCGATCTACTTCTCCGACTCGGATCCTGTCACTGAATCGCTTTCTCCTGCTGGCTCTGGATTGAGCTTTGAAGCAACTGTCATAAACCTAAACACATTGGTTATAATCGCACCCTAGCCACGTTCAGTGTACACCGTACTGTGCGGCATGGGTACCAGCGAGGACTCTCATCGCGTCCAAGTCATTCTGTAGTTGTTCGAACAGATCAGCTGTCTGACCAACGACATGCGACATGTTCTTCAGCCTCCCAGCCAGTTGAGAGTAGAGTCTGTCCTTTGCTTGTGTGGCACCTGATGGATACGGATGGCTGTTCATCGTCGTGTATACGAGTCAAAACTCAATATTCCTTCGAGTCTCGCGTGGTTGATGACGAAGTCTCTACTATGTGGTTTGCATTCACTGGCACAAGAGTCGTGAATCACGTAAATTGTTCCGCTGGGTACTCTTCATTCAATCATATGCATGGATTGTACAACGGGTAAAACTACAGCGAATTGAGGTCCTATGGACTTTTGAAAGATCAGCGCAAATGGTGTACAGTAACACAAGGAAACGCAGGCAACAGGATAAATTAAGTTTCCCCAACGAATCAGAGCGCGCTGAACCATGCATGGATATATGGATGACACCCGAAGGTACAGAGAAATAGTACGGGTCATGTAGATGCTAAAAAGTGACAGGAGACGGGACCAGATCGGAATACGGGAATCCGTGCGATGATAACAAAAATACAACAAGAATAACGAGGGAAACTTAACCCAGGCAAGTGGGAGGAAGACGAAAAAAAAAAGAACTTTATATGTTCAAGGGTGGTACGGAAGTGGGAGAACTGAAGAAGTTCGTGCGTTGCACTGCTGCACTGCCCCGCGCCTTCATGTTCGGGTGGTGGTTGTGACGGTGTTGGTGATGATGGTGGTGTTGCGGGTGAATCGGACCATGAGTCTTGCGCTTCGACATTTTCATTTCCCTGCGCGACTCTTTTCGGTTTTTATGGGGAGTGCGTTGCTTTTGATGGTGGTTGGAATGGTGATCGTGATTATGTGGCACATCGGTAGGTGTATGGTCACCGTCCTGGACAGGCAGCAAGACGGGCGAAATAATAACATCCATGACTGCTTTTGATTTGCGCGGAGTCTCCTTGACCGCGTTTTTGTCATGCCAGAGCATTGTATGAAGTGGACTACTTTTTAGAACGTTCCCATACGAAAGGACGTCGGGGACGGTGGATTTGGCAGGTTCCGGGATCCACGCAGGTGAAGTGGGAATGTCGGATGTGGGTGCTGCAGACTCCCTAGTAAGCCGGAAGGCACCGACAGGCACGCGATCCCAGCGATTCAAGCTTTGAACGTGTCTATGTTCGCCTTCGCTGGCGGTCTGCGTCTGTGTGTCAGGTTCGGAGTCCAGGAACGTGGGGTCGAGAACGTCATCTAATTGGATGGGTTCACCAAGGCTAATCGCGGGCGTCACGTCTGACGACGGCTCATCAGACGGCGGAGGTAGCGAAGAAGGCGTATAGATGGACAATTTCGCCGTGCGACCGCGGAGATCCATCTAAGTAGTTGCGGATGAGATTGGGTGGGCCATAAAGTGGGTGAGACTCACACTACTGAAGCTTCCGCCGCTGCTCGAGAACCTTCTTCGCCTGCGACCAAGGCGAGGGTATGGCGACGGGACATCCTTGTTCACACCCGTGAGGACCGCAGTCTTCTGCGGGGCACTGCCACCCAGGTTAAACTGGCCCATGACGGCCACGCCACTCCTGGATATAGCGCGAGGACTCCCAACAACGCTACCTTCAGCGCTGTCCGATTGCACGTGTTCTTTTTCTTCCCAGAACACTTTGCCAGCTAATATATCAGCAGGCCGAGGAGACTCTAGCGCCTGTTGTGAGGTGGGCACTGAGGTGTGCCGGTTGAACGGAGCAGGTGAGATGTTAGGGCTGACGGTTGACATGGGATTGATAGCCGAAACACTGGTGGGCCACCTAAAAAGCCTCATTGCACGTGAGGTGGGAAGACCCCGCTTGTCGACAAGCTCCTCTTCGGTGGTGTTCCCGTCGGTTTCGTCGAGCTCGGAGCCGCCTTCGCCATAATCATCACCTCCACCGTCGCTGGTGCCCATCTCAACGTCGCTATCATGGTTGATCGAAGCGCTGTCTGATGCGAGGAGCTGTGCCGCATTGGCTTCGAATGCAAGATCGAGGACGCCTTGACCGTCATGCGAACCATTGGTGAAAACGATCTGTCCGTCCCATGCCTCTGTGACTTCAAAGTCCATGCTGCGCAGGCTGCTGATACTGTCAGCCATGACATCCCCATCAGCTTCAGCATCTTGCTGAGGACTGTCGTCGGCATCAGATGCGCTGCTGTCAAACGTAGTATCCGAGAGGTTGTCGAAGAACAGATCAGCATCAAAGCTAGACTCCTCATCATCTGACCATCCGGTCGCGAGGCCAGTGTATACTCTTGAGGGTTGACCATCCGCCTCGTCCTCTTCTTCGCCATCCTCAACTTCTTCCTCCTCTTCCTCCTCCTCTTCTTCGTCCTCCGTGATATCGTCAGAATCACCGTCCATATCCACATCACTGAGGCCAACGCTCTTCTTCCGAGGACGGATGACCCAATTGTTGTGTGAGTCCTTGTGTTTTGGAGCCTCCTCACCGAGCAACTCGCGACGAACGCGGGCCTTGTCGTGTCGTCTTTGCTCGGCTAAAATATAACTCTCCTCCTCCGCCGCCAACGAGGAATCCGAGCCGAAGCCCGACGTCTCGGAGTCCAAGTCACAGTCAGAGGAGTCAGAAGCTTCCGACGTCAATCCATCCGCAGAGACGAAAGTAGGGAAGTGTCCACAGGATGCATGACCATCATCATCGTCATCATCATCATCTTGAAATGTATCGACACTTTGGCCGTCAAGATCAGAATCAGTATCGTCACAGAGAAAGGATTGCTTCTTCTTGTTTTTCGAAGCTGCCTTCTTGACGATCGTGGCTTTGGCCTGGGTTTGCCTCGAGGTGGTTATATTTGATTTCGGCTGCCCAGAGCTCTTGACAATCGGACGTGGGGCTTTTGATCCAATTGATCTCTGTGCATGAGGTGGGTGCGATTGGAGATGAGATTGTGATTGTGGCAACGTGGTAGCCTCGTTGCCGCGTATTAGCCGACCTGAAGGCACAATTGTGGATTTGTCGCGTAGAGCGACGGGAGCCTTGGGACGGCCTCTGCGTTTTGATGCCGCAGCTTCTGAGACACTGTGGTGACCATGGCCAGCGGTGCTGGACGCCCTGGCGTGATGCGACTGACCATGGGCAGTAAACGATACTACAGACCCGCTTCCAGCAGCTCCGTTGGACTTTGAAGATGACCCATCTGCGCGAGATTTTTTCGGTGCTGATCCTAACGAGCGCACCTTGTTTTGCATGCCGGGGGGGACAGTAAGTTTGATCTTGAGGGACTGAACACCAGGAGCGTCCCCGAAGGAGCTGGTTGATGCGTTTGGAGTAGCTACATATTGCGCACCTCCGCTGCTTACGCTTAGAGCAGGGAAGCGGGGTCTGTTGTTGCAAGTGCAATCGCCATCGCACACAGGACATATGTCGTTGTCCTCCTCGTCGTCGAGTAAGAGAGGATTTACGCCGACGCCGGCGGTATAGATGAGGGAACGCGACATCACTGGGGATGACTGTTTTGGATAACCTGAGTGGGGTGCGCAAATAAGTATGCGAGCGTACGTATGAAGGTCAGGGGAGGACGTCGAAAGTAATTTTAATGCGATTCAACGAGGCATTTCACAGAATCTAGGGGGTCGGATAAAAAAACAAACACGGATAACTCCAGAGAAGACGAACACATAAAGAAATAAGCGACCAAGCCACGAGATGGGCTATGATATTACATGTACAGGGATCAGTTACACAAGGAACGTAGACCTCGTTCGCGATGGGAGCTGTCGCGTGACAGATAAAAAAGCCTGGTGTTGGGTACCAAAATGAGGTATAAAATACCAAAATGAGTACTCACTGAACGGACGATTTCTCTGCATTTTTTGACGGTAAATAACATGGATGAGTTACAGACTCCAGATTGAACGTTTTCCGATGTGCAGAGAACCTGTGATAGTGGCTACAGGCCACAGCTGAGTCGTTTGTCGCTGGACGGTGGTGGTAGAGGGAAGAAAATCTGCTGGATAATTTTATCCATCTACATATTATGTAAACACGACCCTTGGCGAAATCTCGGACTTCAGTTGAAGTCCATGCACATTTTGTAAAATATTCCATGGAACGTGAGTTCGCCGCGGCCACTACCGTCCTTCATGGGGAGCAGGAACTCATCAAATACCGTTAACAGGTTTATCGCTCGCCCAGCAAATTGCCCAGCTTGAGGACGTCGCGCCAGCTGGCAAGTCCTTTCCCACAAAGTCTTCTAGTTGCACTCCCAACTTACTGAACGCAGACTTTGACCCCGAGGACGTCCACATCACGGGTGCTGAGCCCGATGAAGTCATAGAAGATCAAAGTGCCTCTCGAGCACACTATACCGATGTAGGGTATGTTGTGTTGTGCATGTCGACCACGAGTATTGACTCTAATGTCATAAAGACCTTCAGCCCTGAGGAAACTCCAAGACCGTGTCTCAGATCCAAAATATGACGGCGTCATGACCTCGCGAAAGGCATTAATGGGAGACGATGACAACAACAATGGCGGCGAAGACACTGAAGACGAGGAGCTTGACAGCCAGCTCGAGGGTGACGAAGAAGAGGAGTCTGATTTGCATGGTCAGGACATAACCGAACACGAGCCAACTTCATCCGAACAAGGAGAGGACCATCGATCGGACCACGAGGTAGAAGCATCCACTATTGACGCGTCGGTAACGCGGCCCAGAGACTCTGACCAAAATGAGGATCTGTCATCCACTCTCCGCAAAACGCATGAAGAGGATCGTAAAAAGGGCAAAGCTATCTCCAGACAGATCGTAAGTTGAATTTTTGTGAAACATTTCTCGTCAACCCCATCCTATGTCTAGGCTCTTTGGGACTCCCTTCTCGATGGCCGTATTCGCCTTCAAAAAGCCGTCACAGCTGGAAACCGCCTTCCACCGGTTAGTCTTTATCTGTCCATCATTCTAGTTGATAGTTATCTCACAAATGGACAGCTATCTCAACATGCCGACAACGAGGATGTGCAAGCTTCTCTCAGTAAAATGCTAGATGAAGCGCGATGGCTCTCGGACGAGTTGTTTGATTTTCAAGAGGTGCGACCTTTCCCACAGAGACAGTGCTCATCCAACATATTTTCAGACTCTACTCTCAACAAATGAATCTATTCAGCCGCCTCCGCGCAAACGTCGGAGGACTGGTGAAGAGAAGTGCTCAGTAGCTAACTCTGCTGCAAGACTGCGGGAAGCCAGCCAAGCGGCCTCGTTGCTCGAATGCGTGTGTGTATCCCCTTTTGCCATTTTTGCACGGCTGTTTACGTTGCAGTCAGTTATCACCGTCACCTTATACAAACTCTAAATAAATGGTCTTCCAAAATTCAAGCTGTTGCCCCCTCAGTTCTTCTTCCATCCAATCGCAACGCGTTCTCGAAGTCAAATCAACACATCAAATCGGCAGCACAACTGATAGACGAGACACTTGCAGACCACACCAAGGTGCTCGCCCGAACGAGAATTTACCGTGGCAAAGGTGCTAGGCTGGACATAACCGCGGCGGAGGGAGGTGAACAGGAGGATCCTGAAATATTTGACGACACGGACTTCTATCATCGGCTACTGAGGGATGTCATTGACTCACGAGGGAATGGATCTTCGGGGAACGATGACTGGGTGGCCATGCAGAAGCAGAAGAAAGCAAAGAAAAAAGTCGACACTAAAGCTAGCAAAGGACGGAAGCTTCGGTTCGTGACTCGATGTGTGGCCATTTCTTCTCGCTGACTTGTTTTTATAGGTATGAAGTCCATGAGAAAATACAAAATTTCATGGTACCCGTCGCCGTCCAAGGAAGTTGGCACGAGGAACAGATTGACGAGCTTTTCGCGTCTCTGCTTGGAAAAGGGTTTGAGAGCGTAATGCAGGAAGTGGGAGAGGTAGCTACTGATGACATGGAGACCTCACTTCGAGAACAGGTAGATGCTGCGCTGAGAGGAGGCTTCCGAGTATTCGGGTAGGTAGTATGTACCTAGTGGACCAATACGTGCAATGGAACCTAGACGCAAAACAACAGTTTGGTTTGTATGGCAGATAGAGTCGGGTAGCATGTACATAGAACCAAATACACTGACCGACCAGTGACGTTCTCAAGGACCGCGGCACCGCTAGTAACTAATTACGACCTGCAGTGGCCCTACGCAACGGTTGAGTTCGTTCTAACTGTAGATCACAGCACCAGTGGATTCGAGTCCTTGGGTCACTTCCACAGACGTTTCATCGATTCTTCCACGAATCCTAGTCACTTTCCATTGACTTGACCCTTGAAAGTGCTGCTGCTACGACACAGGAACACCAAAGAACTTGTTGATTTGCAATGGACACTTACGAGGACGACAATCCCTTCGAAAACGACATCGATCGTGTGCCCTCGGAAACGTCGTCGACGTCCAAAGTAAACATATCCGCGCCCTCCTCTCCACCACCCAATTCCGCTCGCCTCCTTTCACCCACCAGCCCGCCAAACAGGCCACCCTCATCTCCGGGTACTAACAGGCACCCCCAGCTCAATCACAAGAGCGACTTTTGTTGCTATAGAGACAGGTGGCTGCATTCCGGGGAGGACGCCGAGATTTCGGTGTGTAGCTCCAGCCGATAACTGAGGTTTCTTGAGCAGCGGTTTTGCTGATGAGAGTATGTGATAAGATAACCGATGCGCAGAAGACGACTGCCAACTCCAACACGCCCTATATCACATACGTGATTCATGCTGGGGTGAGCTCCCATAGTAGTGCATATCAAGCGCTGGCCGCTGACTAGCATCGAACAGACCGCAGAAGCGAGACATCGGTACTCTGAATTCGAGTCTCTACGACTGAGCCTTGTGAAACTCTACCCAACTCTCATCATCGCACCCATCCCTTCTAAACAGACAATAGGAGACTATGCTACAAAGCAAGCAAAGGCGAGGGAGGACGCCGCCATGATCGCCAGACGCAAGCGCATGTTGCAAACGTTCCTAAACCGCATTGCCCGCCACCCTATCTTGTCCAACGAGCATGTCTTCCATCGATTTTTGGACGGTGAGGTTTCGTGGGTAAGTTGAGCATTATTCGGCACTGGAGGAGTGGCTTATCGTGTACGGTGTCAGACTGAGGTCCTCCATTCACCACCGCTGTCACTACTTCCGAAGAACATATTGAAGGCTCCTTCGCATAACACCACCGACCAGAATGTATCCCCTGCTTACGCAGTACTTCCCAACCCGACCGCCACCCATCCTTTGCGAAACCCAGACCAGAGGTTCATCGACTCGGAGGTATTTACAAACAAGTTTGCAAACCACCTCGGTGGTCCAATGGAAAAGGTTACACGGCGTACGCTAAAGCGGTGGTCAGGTATGACATCTTTCGAGTCTGACAGGTTCAGTGAATAATCATGCACTCCTGGAACGACATTGCAGAGACCGCGGTGGACTATTCTGAGCTTGGTGCTGCTCTGAATGGTTTTAGTCTCAATGAAAGCGGGGCTCTCGCTGCTGCGATGGAGAAGACAGGACAGGCCGTTGACGCGACATACATGTCTACAACGAGACTAGTGGGTTCATCTCCCCTGCTTCTCCTTGAGCACTTCTCACCGTCGTCAATACAGCTGCAAGAACTTGAACAGAACTTCTCAGAGCCCCTGCACGAGTACACGCAGTTCGCCACTATCATCAAGAGGCTTCTCACCTATCGGCATCAGAAGCATGTGCAATATGAGATGACGCAAGACGCGTTGGAGGGGAAACGTGAATTAATGGAGGAGTATGAGAAGAGCGAGAGAGAAGCGAAGAGGCTTGAGGAGGCTTTGGCACGTGGCCGAGTCAATGGGTTGGCGGGAGCACAGTCAGAAGGGCAGGACGGTGGGAACCCTGAGTCGCCCGTGTCGGTGTACCTCCCGCCGCACCCCGGCCCAAACCCTTACAAGAGGCGTGCCCCTGGTATGGGTTTCTTGAACGCGTTGAGCTACACATTGCATGGGATGATGGACGTTGACCCGGAGACTGCGAGGCGTAATGGTATCGGCAAAACCCGCGAAACTATTTCACAGGTAAATTCACATGGCTAGGTGATGGCATTTCTCTGACAGTGTTACTGTGACTGGAAGCTGGAGGATGCCCTTCATTTGACTGCGCAAGACTTGAAGTATTCCAGTTCAACCATCCAGGCTGACCTCGATCGCTTCCAACGGCAGAAGGTTGCGGACCTTCGAGAGATGTCGATCAGTATGGCTAGAAGCCATAGGGACTGGTGCAAGCAGGTAACGTACTTCTAGGCCCAGGACACGGTCTAGCATGCTCATACTACACAATCCCAGAACCTCGAGGCGTGGCAGGCCGCAAAAAAGGAAATCGAGAAGATTCCTGAACATCCTAACCACACACCCCCACCACAGGATGCACATGGTGCAGGTCCCTCGAACCTTCGGAGGGACTCGACTGCGACCGTCAACGGCCGGTGAAGGGACATGTACATGGTCAGACTGCAGTCTTTTTTATTCGTACAAGACTTTCTGTGCGTACTACTTCCACGAGTTAGCTACTTTGTGCCTTAATCTACTGTGAGACATACACTGGCTGGAGGGTGTTCTTTTTCTTCTGATGGGCAACTGAGTCTTGGGCTGGGCACGGGCTGATGGGCATGAGCCACTTGTGCTATGTGGCAGTCCGTGTTGGAAATTATTGTGAAGGATACAGGATCATCATCGTCGGTGGCACGTTGACATCGAGAGTGATACATTGATGATGGCGGACTTGTGACTGGGGTAGGGCGAGACCTTTGCTGAGGGTTTCGCCACTGCAAGCTCCTAGCTTGGTCTTGGCCGCTTGATCTCCAGCGTTCGTCCGATCGAAGACTGATCGATCGCTGGAAGGATCCAATCGAACATTATTATAATATTGCTAGCGCCAAGTCTATTAGATAAGCAACCACAATCTAGTGGGACAAAATTCGGAGAACAAGAAGTAACGAAAAGTCGTGTCAAACATGTGACCAGTAGTAGTGTCTAGTGTCGCTAGCTTGAATATAATAATGAATTATCTCAAATCTACAGCAATATATAGACAAATCATTTCCGCTGATGCTGCTTTATGATAACGTGACCATTTTCAATGTTGAACGCCTGTGATGGTCGGGGATCCCATATCCTGCTCAGGTAGAGGATGTAACGCTCGTTGTCGATGATGACAAAGGGACAGCTGTAGACGCCATAGTTGCCATCAAGTTCGTGCGGGATGTCCCTTGGCTCGAAGGTTCGCCGTCCGATTGCTTACGGCGGCGCTTATGTTGCCCGCGGCGGGATTCAGTTGGATACTCACATTTGATTCGACGGCGTGCGCATTGACTGATGACGATGTTAATATTCCAGATGGCAAGACTCCAACTCGACTAGAAACGCCTTACTTGCAAGTCTGGTCTGGGCTATGAGCAGGAGGCCTGCCGCACGCAATCTTTCTCTCTCGGCAGAATAAACATGCTAACGCTTGCTTCTTCTGCTCCCCAGCCTTCTTCACCACTTTCGTATTAGGATCGTCAGGGATGGGCCACGTTGTGGGTGTCGACAGAATGGTGTTCTCTTGCCGAACAAGCTCCTCACTTGAGCGATGGATCCTTTTGTTAGACGTATGTTTTGCAAGTCGAATCGTACATCGCTCATCTGGACGCAAGAGCGATTCGTCCTCACGCGCATATGGCTCGGTTTTAACTGAGATAGCAGGATTGCCCAGGTGAGGATTGCGGAGAGAGGATGGCAATACACCCTGCGACGGCACTATCATGGCTGACTGTGGAAGACGGCATCCGTCATTCGCTATGGACAAAGAAGATGAATAGGCGCCATGAGCCTCTTCCTGAGATTTGAATCATGAGATCATCAAAAGTCATTTTAAGGTTGGCACTCTCGTACTAACCTTAACGTGGTAACCTTCACCATCCAAGGATTCCCTAGAACGTTTCCTGGATGGCGGGCGAGTGTCGCGCTTGGGGCCAGTTTGATATGGCGCGGGTGGCAGATACTCTAATGTGCTGCCGCGTCTCGAGGGCGAGTGCCCATCGCCGAAGATGAATGAAGCTTGTGCGAGGAAGTTATCGCTGGCCCGCGCAATGCTGGACCGATAGTCTTGGCCTTGTGGACGGCCTGAATCAGTCTTAACCGGCTCAGCCAGATGGGACACGTATAAAACTTCTTGCGTCGCTGCGGGCTGGGAAAGCCTCCCGACATCACTGCATCGATGAGTATTGTGGTCCGACTGTCCAGCCTCGGTCTCAGCTCTGGGAGGCGAAAGAGGGAAAATAAAACCTACCGGAAGAATCCCCTCGGATATAAGTGCTGGGGGGGAATAAGGAGGCGGAGAGTGAGCTACGAAGTTGTCGGACCTTGCATCAGCATAGTGGTAAACACCCTCCATATCCTGCCACACGTAGAAATTTTCCACTGCATAGGGATCAGAGGCAAATGGGGGGAGGATGAAGGAAGGATAAGTGCCACAAAACTGCTCGTAACTCTCGTTAGGTGCAGGC
The DNA here is from genome assembly GCA_000827395.1 of Paxillus rubicundulus Ve08.2h10. Classification (NCBI taxonomy): domain Eukaryota; kingdom Fungi; phylum Basidiomycota; class Agaricomycetes; order Boletales; family Paxillaceae; genus Paxillus; species Paxillus rubicundulus. The sequence goes on along the minus strand of KN824983.1, from coordinate 29,236 downwards.
AATGGATATTGCTGGTCGAGAGCCAGCCCGCTATGGTGAGAGGATGACATTGGTCGGAAAATGGAAGTGACGGAAGCAAAATGCAATTATTTCGCGACGGGATTTGGTCGGTGTTGGCCTGTGGTGATTGTGAACTGCTCGACGGTGGTCAAGGCTGAGGTCCTTAAGAAGGTTCAACAAAGAAAGACCACTGGTACGCATGAGACCAACGAGGGACCCCCAAAATTAGGCAGATGCAGCTGCATTACTAAATTGGATGTACATTCTGAAGGTCTGAAGACCATCTCTGTTGCCTAATTATTTACAGCTCACATAATATCTTCTGCGCGTCTTTAGTAGCCTACCAAGTGCCGAATCGAAGTCTCTTTGGAACATGAAGCATCGGAATGACGATCGCACAGACACCAATCTCACAGAAGGGTAAAGTCTGCAGGACCTTGTAAGTGTGATTTCCATGATGGCGTCATCATGGCCGCAATCGATATGTGGTCCTGGCGTGGACCGCGTTGCAGCTATAACTGGTGAATAAGTGAGCCAAGCAAGATTCAAGCGGTGCGAAATCGAAACGATTCAATTTCTACTATCTGTTGGTGTTCATTCATCGGACTCTTGACTGCTTACAAGCATGGGTAAGATGCAGGTGGCCAATTCAAGACGTTGGAGCGCTGAAGCAGCATGGGTCAAGGGCTATGTTTAGTGTTATCTATAACTTTCAGGGGAATATTTTGGAGTTAGCTTTGGCACTTAGAAAGCCCAATTCGTGTGCTTACGCACTGCAACCCACATCGAGATTTGCGGTATGCTTGAGGCTACATTGGTTCCAGAGGGGGGGTCCCTGGCTCCATACCAAAAAATTAAACAACGTGTAGCCCTGTAATCAACGCGCCCAGACCTAACCCGTGGTACAATGTAAGCAAAGCTAGCGTGCAGAGAACACGCACCACTGCAGCACAAGTACATCGTTGCCCCGAGGGGAACCTGACCTACTGCCAACATCTGGCGCACTGCAAAGCATCAGATTACTGAGCCTCCTTCATGAGCAGAGGACGTGAAGAAATCTCCGTCCAGTTCCCATCGACTCATATGTGTGCGCATTCCCAATCGAAAATTCTTCGCAAGGAGCAAGGATGGGAAAAAAGTGATCAACAGCGCGACAACATGGCATCAAGGTAGAGGTGGTGCTTACCGACGCCTTCTAGCAGCGTGCTGGTGTCGCTTCTGTTCGTTTCTGCGTCGCAACATGCCGAAAACGCGATCACGAACCGCTGCAAAATCAAGGAATGAACTTGACTTTATGACCGTGACGCCACCCTGCAAGCACAAGGGACGAATTCTGCCACAGATGCGGCTAAGCGAGGTTGAAAGCCTGCCGCCATCCATGCCCCAAGGAGAGTTGATGAGAACAGGCGGCGAGCTTGGCGCAGTACTGAAGCTCGATGGATCCAGTGGGGGGAGTCGTAGAACAACCCATGGAGGTAGCAGCAGAGAGCAACATTAACTTGACTATGGAGCGAGCACTGCAGAAGTCGTATTCACCATACACTGTCACTCATTGGCGATGATCATGACAACCATGTTTTGATTTGGGAGTTAGAGGGAAAGATTAGAATGAGACACGCACTTGGTGCAAGACTTCACCATTAACAAGAAGGGCTTTAACCTCCGATGGCTTGTGGGGGTTGGTGAGCAGATGGCAACAGGAGGATCCGCTATGAAACCCTGAAGAACCCCCTACTCCTGCCATAAGCATGCTAGACAGTGGTGGACGTGATTCACTCTGCTACCAAAATGAGCAACACCCCTGCCAGACACCACACAATATGTACACTCAACCCCGTCGTGTGGGACGCAAAGAATCACAGGTGGACTGGAGTCTTGCTATCTAAAGCCGCGTCGACATTGTAGCATGAGTGCCTCTGAACCCCGTCAACTTGAATTTCTTGGTGACATTTTGGCAGTAAGGGTGAGCCCATCGATCCATGTTTCGTGCGGGTAAGGACAGCTGAACTGGAAATCTATCCATGGTTAATTTTCGACTGCAGCCAGCAAGAAACCGCACTTGTTAGATTTTTTGTGGATCTCCTTGCTGAAGGGTTACGGGCTGCCATTTGGCAGTCCTTCGTGCTGTTTACGGCAAGACGGGTCCAACGGATGATTCAGATGTTATGTAACGTCAATAGGCTACATCACCTTTCCTCCGCCACACCATCGACTTCAATCAAGCCCTGCAGCGTGCAACGCAGAGAAGAACAAGTGGAAGAAGCCTTTCGAGTAGTTGTGGATTCAATACTTCTAGAGTTCCTACCATTGGACTCCTTTCGTCACTTGAGCGCGTTGCTTGCCACATACTCAGCTTGATTGCTCAACTCCAGCAATGGTAGCTACTTGGATTTCCGCGGTTTCGTCCGTTGGAATGGCTGTTGGACCACCCCTAGTTTACGCAGATCAGGCAGTGTCCATCGTCAGGAAAAAGCATGCTATTTTACACTCCCGGTATAGGATGTGGATACTCATGTCATCTCTTTTATCCTGACCAGGGACTCGACAGGTTTTTCTCGTGACGTGTGCGCAATCTTGTGAGCCCTTATCCGGAACAGCTATCTTCTCGTATATAGGCTCAAAGTGAACCCTGGCAGGCTGACCGCGAACATCACTCGGTGCTTCTTCTGGCTGGGAAACCGCTTTGAGTTCACCCTGCTCCTCCAGTCTATCTTTATGATACTTGCGCAGGTATGCCCTACTGAGCACACATGAATGAGGCTGATGATGTGATCGACACCTAGCTTGCATTGTTGTACATCTGCATTCGATATCGTCCAACGACAAGTGTTGAAAACTATGCATCGTCCCCACGTCCACTTTCTTTCTGGCAATGGCCGTCATATGCCCAATATATCGAGTTCCTTGCAGGCTTCATGTAAGAAACCACTGCGTTCGTGTTTTCGATAACTTAAACTCTATTCAGACTCTGCTCGGCGATAATTTACTTAATATTCGGACGGTCTGACCTCTATATTTGGCTCTTGGGATTTATTGCTTTGGGGTTAGAGAGTACGCTACCTATTCCCCAGCTCATAAGGTTCGTGCGTTTGGTTGTGGGTCAACGAGTGCCTTGTGACATTGCCCTGCGCGCAGCAATTACAAGTACAAGTCACTTTATGGCTTTCGTGCCTCTACAATGATCGGTTGGGCGGGTGGTGATGCTTTCAAGTAGGCGCTCCCCGATCAGTCGATGCCCTCCCCTGACCTCCTCGTTCAGGACAGCATACTTCTTTATGCAAGGGTCGCCCTTGCAATTCAAGGCCTGCGCAATATTTCAATTGTCTGTAGACATGGGTGGGTCGCTTTCTGGACACGCCTCTGCTGCACGCCACTGACGAACGGCGGTATACAAAGTGATCATAGCGCAGCGTTTGTATTATGGTAACGCGCCCCCATCAACAGTACTGTCAGAGGATGAAGATTTGGAGCAAGCGTTGGCTCTTTCTGAGGAATAGAAAAGCACCCTGCGCTCCCTCGTGGTTGTAACCTGGACATAGACTTTATATTCATATCCATACTTGTTGGTTGTCCATGTGAAATGTGACGCGTGCCATCAAAGCCGCAGTGAAGCGTGTGACAAATAAGAGTAAACTTTTATTGCACTTCCTAACCCAACACCCACTCAGTCCTTCCACGTCGCCGCGCTCACGGCCGTTAACGACACTTTGAACATGGCGGATATCTCGAAACCCATCTCATTCTGCGAGCATTTGCAACTCTCAAGTTTAGGCGTTCAGCCTGCTTCGATTTCGTTTCAGGTACGCGTGTGCAGCTTCGCTACATGGTTGCGTGCTTAACCTCGTCGGATTGTCGTTCTGCATCTTGTTCTTTAGGTGAGTTTGGTTTTTTATTAGCTGCTGAGCAAGGGCCTGATCATACCATCCGCAATGCGCAGACTTTGACCCTGGAATCAGACCACTTCATTTGCGTACGAGAGAAGCTCAATGAACAAAATCAGGTCGTTATAATTGACCTCGCGGACGCCAACAATGTCCTACGAAGACCAATCAGCGCTGATTCCGCAATAATGCATCCTTCCAAGAAAATTCTCGCGTTGAAGGGTGGGTTGCAGCTCGTTGCGCAAGCCTGGAAATGCTGACATCATGACTTCGCAGCTGGCCGGACGTTGCAGATTTTCAACATTGAGACCAAGCAGAAGGTCAAGTCTCATGTTAACAACGAGGACATCGTGTTTTGGAAATGGGTGTCTGAAACCACTATCGGAATGGTCACTGAGACTTCAGTGTATCATTGGTCAATTGCAGACCAGGTGTCACTGCCACAGAAGGCCTTCGACCGACATGCAACGCTCGCTGGAGCTCAAATCATCAACTATCGCGTGACACCTGACGAGAGGTGGCTGGTGCTGATTGGCATCTCCGGTAACACGACGAACCCTTCCGCGTTCAAGGTCAAAGGCGCGATGCAACTGTACAACCGTGAGCGAGGTGTCAGCCAGCCTATTGAGGGACATGCTGCCTCGTTTGCGGAGCTAAAGCTCGATGGTCACCAGCATATGACGAAATTATTCACTTTCGCGGTTAGAACTGCCACTGGTGCCAAAGTACGTGATGTGTATTAACAGAATTCGACCTTTGCTGAGGTGCATATTTGTAGCTTCATGTGGTGGAGATTGACCACACCGCACCCGATCCACCCTTCGTCAAGAAGACGGTTGACGTCTATTTCCCTCCTGAGGCGACTAATGACTTCCCTGTAGCCATGCAGGTATCGCAAAAGCATGGCATCATCTTCCTGGTCACCAAATATGGCTTCATTCACCTTTATGATTTGGAGTCTGGTGCATGCATTTATATGAACCGCATATCGGGAGAGACGATCTTTGTCACGGCGGAGCATGAGGCATCTCACGGGATCATCGGTGTGAACAAGAAAGGCCAAGTTCTATCAGTCAGCGTCGACGAGCAGACGATCGTTCCATACATTCTTACCACGCTGAATAATACCGAACTCGCTTTCAAGCTCTCTAGCCGCGCCAATCTGCCGGGTGCTGATGATCTCTATGTCAAACAATACCAACAACTGTTCTCCTCTGGTCAATACGGTGAAGCAGCAAAAGTAGCTGCCAACTCTCCACGCGTACGCATTATCCTTGATTACCAATAGCGGTAATAGACTAATCTCCTCGGCCTCAGGGGATCCTTCGTACAGCGCAGGTAATCGAATCATTCAAGCAGGCACCTACGGCACCTGGCGGCCTGTCTCCCATCCTGCAATACTTCGGTACTTTGCTTGAGAAGGGTGAACTCAACCATTTCGAATCTCTCGAGCTTGCCCGTCCTGTCTTGCAACAAGGTCGAAAGCAGCTTCTCGAGAAGTGGCTGAAAGAGAACAAGGTAAATATTCTTCCCCAAGACACGGCAACACATCTGACGAAACCCGTATCAGCTCACATGTAGCGAAGAGCTTGGAGACATCGTGCGACTGCATGACATGACCTTGGCTCTAAGTGTTTATCTCAGGGCTAACGTCCCTAACAAGGTTATTGCATGTTTCGCAGAGACCGCCCAGACCGACAAGATTGTCCTATACTCTAAGAAGGTCGGATACAACCCGGACTATGTCTCCCTCTTACAGCACGTCATGAGGACGAACCCCGACAAGGGTGCTGAGTTTGCTACTCAACTCGTTAATGATGAGGCTGGCCCATTGGTTGATGTTGAGCGCGTGAGTCGAACACTGTTATTTGTTTGAGCAGTACGTGATCCATGTATTACAGGTGGTGGATATCTTCATGTCGCAGAACATGATTCAGCCTGCGACGTCCTTCTTGTTGGACGCTTTGAAGGATAACAAACCCGAACAGGGTCATTTACAGACCCGTCTCCTCGAGATGAACCTTGTTCATGCTCCACAGGTTGCGGACGCTATCCTTGGTAACGAAATGTTCACACACTACGACCGTCCCCGTATTGCCAACCTGTGTGAAAAGGCTGGTCTCTTGCAGAGGGTAAGGAGACCATCTCTTCATGAATATTCGGCACTGATCGTCATCTACAGGCGCTCGAGCACTACGAGGACTCGGCAGATATCAAGCGCGCCATTGTACACGCCAGCGGTTTACAGCCTGAATGGCTAGTCAACTACTTCAGCCGGTTGACCACCGAACAGTCAATGGCATGTATGCAGGAGATGCTCAGGGTGAACATTCGCCAGAATCTCCAGGTCGTTATCCAGATAGCCACTAAGTACTCGGACATTCTTGGTCCTGTGAAGTTGATCGAAATGTTTGAATCTTTCAAGACGTTCGAAGGTAAATATTCCCCTCTACGGGTATGCTTTCTCGCAATTCATATTTGTATCAGGTCTTTATTACTACCTCGGGTCCATCGTCAACCTCAGCGAAGATGCTGAGGTTCACTTCAAGTACATCCAGGCTGCTACCCGGACTGGGCAGATACGTGAAGTTGAGCGCATCTGTCGGGAGAGCAACTACTACAACCCAGAAAAGGTCAAGAACTTCTTGAAGGAAGCAAAACTCCAGGATCAACTGCCGCTCATCATTGTCTGCGATCGCTTCGACTTTGTTCATGACCTCGTTCTCTACCTCTATCAAAACGGCCTCACTAAGTTCATCGAGGTTTATGTGCAGCGTGTCAACTCTGTTAGGACACCCCAGGTCGTTGGTGGATTGCTTGATGTTGATTGCGACGAGACAACAATCAAGGGGCTCCTGGCCTCTGTCACAGGAAACTTCCCTGTCGACGAACTCGTCCACGAGGTCGAGCAACGGAACAGGTTGAAGTTGATTCTCCCCTGGCTCGAGGCCCGTGTGCAGTCCGGCTCTCAGGAGCCCGCTGTCTTCAACGCAATGGCCAAGATCTTGATCGACAGCAACAACAACCCGGAAGTGTTCCTGAAGGAGAACCACGTGCGTTTCTCATCTGTTTCCCCAGCTTGTTTTGGTCTGATGGGTGGTGGATGTAGTTGTATGAACCGCTTGTGGTCGGGAAATTCTGTGAGGCTCGGGATCCTTACTTGGCGTACATCGCGTATGCGAAGGGTTTCTGTGACGATGAACTCATCGCAATTACGAACGAGAACTCGATGTTCAAGCAGCAAGCCCGTTATCTTGTCAAGCGTCGTCAGCCAGAGCTATGGGCCCAAGTCCTTGTTCATGACAATGTCTACCGCCGAGCACTTATTGATCAGGTCAGTCCACACTCATTTCGGTGAATATTGGCTTATCTTGGAGATGGGTAGATCGTTGCAACCGCTTTACCTGAGTGCACTGACCCTGACGATGTCTCGGTTACTGTCAAGGCATTCCTTTCAGCTGATCTCCCCATTGAGCTAATCGAATTGCTGGAGAAGATTATCATAGAGCCTTCTCCATTCAGTGACAACCGTAACCTGCAGAATCTCCTGCTCCTGACTGCCATTCGAGCGGACAAGGGCAAGGTTGTTGGTTACATCAACAAACTTCAGCATTATGACGCTGGCGAGATTGCCAAGATTGCTACCGAACACGGTCTTTATGAGGAGGCATTGACGATTTACAAAAAGTATGATCAACATGCTATGGCCATCAACGTCTTGGTCGAGCACATCGTATCAATTGATCGAGGTTTGGATTATGCCAACAAGGTTAACAAGCCAGAGGTGTGGAGCCGACTTGCCAAGGCACAACTGGATGGCCTTCGCATCAAGGATGCTATCGGTATGCGGGCTATGCAAACGGTTGGAAATTATGCTGACTCTTGCTACAGACTCATACATCAAAGCCGAGGATTCCTCCAACTTTGCTGAAGTCATCGAAATTTCGAGCCACGCCGGCAAGCATGATGACCTAGTCCGCTTCCTGCAGATGGCACGCAAGCACCTCCGTGAACCCCAAATTGATACTGAGTTGGCCCATGCATATGCCAAGACGGATCGTCTCCATGATATGGAGGACTTCTTGGGTATGACGAACGTCGCGGACATTCTAGTGGTCGGAGAGAAGTGTTTCGAGGACGAACTCTACCAGGCGGCTAAGTTGCTCTTTACCAGCATTTCCAACTGGGCTCGCTTGGCTACCACGCTCATTTACTTGGGCGAGAACCAGGCTGCTGTTGAGAGCGCCCGCAAGGCTGGCAATACTCAGGTCTGGAAGCAAGTACATGCTGCTTGCATTGAGAAGGAGGAGTTCCGTCTGGTGGGTTACTTCCGTCGCAGGAAGGAATGTCCTCTGACCGCGTATTTCAGGCTCAAATTTGCGGTCTCAACATCGTTGTTCATGCGGTGAGTGCACCCTTACAATAACTTCCACAAGACTTTATTGATCTATGTTATAGGAAGAGGTGCCCGCTCTCATACAGTCTTATGAACGTCGTGGTCACTTTGATGAAGTCCTTTCTCTCTTGGAGGCCGCCCTGAGCTTGGAACGCGCTCATGTATGTCTCCGGTATTTATCCCTCGCATTGATGTCCTGACGTATGTGATAGATGGGCATCTTCACGGAACTGTCTGCCTTGTACAGCAAATACAGACCCGGGAAACGTATGTGTAGTGCATGGATGACTATTCATATCCTAACTACTTCTGATTTCTAGTCATGGAGCACCTCAAGCTCTTTGTGTCACGGATAAACATCCCCAAGGTAAATTTTCCCCTCACACACAGAGGTCGAATCACTAACCGGTACACCAGGTCATCAAAGCTACGGAGAAGGCACACCTTTGGCCCGAACTCGTTTTCCTGTATATCAAGTATGACGAATTCGTGAGTTTCTCCCCATCTTTTTTTGCGGCAAAGGGTACTAAGCGACCATTTGTGCAGGACAACGCTGCTCTCGCCATGATCGAGCGGTCACCCGATGCTTGGGAACATAATCAGTTCAAAGATGTCATCGTCCGTGTCGCCAATGTGGAAATGTATGTATCATGGGGGGTGAACTGTTAGAAATGCACATGCACTGATGCTTGACGTTACCACAGCTATTACAAGGCTCTCACCTTCTACCTGCAAGAACAGCCGACTCTTTTGACGGATCTCCTGAGTGTCATGATTCCCCGCATCGATCACGCACGCGTCGTCCGCATGTTCCGTCAAATCGACCATATTCCCCTCATACGCTCATATCTCATTGCTGTGCAAAACGTAGGTTTTTTCTTTCTTTCTTCAAAACAAGTCGGCCGTTCTAACAATCTCCTCAGTTGAACATCGAGGCGGTCAACGACGCATATAATGACCTGCTCATCGAAGAGGAGGATTACAAGACTCTACGTGACTCGATTGATAGTTTCGATAACTTCAACAACATTGCCCTTGCGCAACGGTTGGAAAAACATGATCTCCTCGAGTTCAGACGACTTGCTGCCCACCTCTACAAGGTTAGTTGTCTCTCAGCCCCACTCGACGAGTACTCACATCACCAGAAAAACTCGCGGTGGGAAGAGTCAATATCTCTTTCGAAGCAAGACCAGCTGTACAAAGACGCAATCGTTACAGCCGCCGCCTCGGCTTTAACAGAGGTTGCAGAAGATCTCCTTTCTTACTTTGTCGCCATCGGCAACAAAGAGTGCTTTGCGGCTGTCTTGTTTATTTGTTTCGACCTCTTGCGCCCAGATGTGGTCGAGGAGCTTTCGTGGCAACATGGTCTCAACGATTTCTACATGCCTTACAAAATCCAGGTATCAAGAACGATGCGGGAAAGGGTTTGTTCGATCACGACTTCCAGGACCGAACCCATGACTGACTGAACGGATACGACAGTTGGCCAGGTTGGAAAAGGAAGTCAGGGAACGCGCTAAGAAGGATATTGCGAAGGAGGAACAGGAAGCTGAGCAACCCATCATCAACCCGGGCTTAAACCGCTTGCTTATAACTCAGGGCAATGGGTTAGCACATCATCTATGAACGTGCGTGGTCTTGGACACTGAACAATCTTGTTTAGATACCCTACTCAAGCTCCTCCAATGCTGAACGGAACCGGAATGGGGATGGGAATGGGCATGATGCCTGTAGGTGCCACTTACCCCATGACGTGGCACAGATACTGATACTTGGCAGATCATGACTGGTTATGGCGGCGGCTTTTGATTCTTCATATAGCATACCTTCCGCTCGACGACTCTACAACATATCGTACTGCGTGCTTTTGTTTTTACTACCGTAATGAATTTCTTTGTTTCATCTCCCATATCGTGAGAAAGAAGCGCGCCACCTGCAAAATCATCCATTGAAACGACAAGTATAAAAAAAATGGACAATGCAAGCATCAGCAGATGGAATTTATCACATCCGCGAGTTAAGGCAATTAAGATGACCCATAAGATGCAGTAGGCGTGCAAAAAATATCCGAAAGAACGAATGAACAATCCGAGACACGGTCACATTACTATACAAGGTCCTCCTGACCCTTTGGACCGTGTGCTCAACGACACACGCGCAGCTTCGTAGAAAACCTCTGAAACTCCCCGATTGTGTTTTGAGCTGCACTCTGCAAAGCAAAAACCATGGGATGGGTCATATTGTTGTTACCGGGTGGGATATATAAAAAAAATGAATGCATACCGAGGTATCGTGATGCTCTTATTCGTCGTGCAACGGCCAGACCCTCCTCGTACTGTACCGAGTCTCTTCCATAGCGAGCAAGTCGATCCCGAACAGCACGGTCGTCTCGCAAGTCACATTTCAGTGCTTCGATGCTTATCAGTGTCGTCGATTCGCATGTAGTCCTGAGCACTGACCGACAAGGACAAGCTACAGGAGACCGTTCAGCGACACGGCATCTGTCAAAAAGACGACTATACCTTGACTCCTGGACAGAACTCGAGGATCTCTTCTATCCACTATGCGACGTGTCAGGGAAATGCGGAACGGTGGAGGTCAAAAGACGGGCATTACTTTCGTCTCGACGTTTTCTAGTGATGTCGGGTTGTCCACCTGTGGGGACGTCATGCCCCTGTCCTCCACAGAGACCGCGTGGACTCACGGAGAAACATATCATGACAACGTGTGTCTCTGCGTAACTTAGCGATCGAAGTCTGTCAAACTCCTCTTGTCCTAGGAGACCCTTCAAACGTCAGAAGTTACGACGCAAGGCATCCATGAACCAGCCACAGCGCTTACCGGCCGTATCCCATAGGCTGAGCTCTACGAGCTGGTCGTCGACATAGATATCGTGGACGTAGTTCTCGAATACGGTAGGTTCGCTGTATGGGGCGCCCAGCCTGGTATGTGAGGTATCCTTGGGTCGGTGCAATTCTGTGCTCACTATACTTGGGTGAAGAAGCCCCTTGTGAAGACATTGAGTAGTGATGTCTTGCCTATGAAAGAAGCGTGTTAAACACCACGGGGGAAAGCAAGACATGCTTTCATACCGCAAGCACCATCCCCGCATACGACGACTTTCCTCTGTATCTGGAAACACGAGCTAACGGTGAGCACACCGCCTAGATGCCACACACCACTGGTGACGGCTTCGTCTTACAGGTCTACGTCCAAAGCCAGCTTTCGCAGAAGAACCACAGATTGCCATTGGGAGTGCAGCAGGAAACGGGAACGCAGAATGATGAGCTTGCACGCGGTGAAGTGAGTCGGATAATGTGGTATAGTACAGCGTGCAAGCTGGCTGTTTATAATTATTTATCAACAACCCGAAGGCCCGCACTTAAGGCCCAAGGTACAATGCACAACGTCAGTACTTTGAACAATATCAAACGTATCAAGAAAAGATAAAATACAGTTGCACGAGCCATTGGGAAATGTCACAGAGCTACATACGATAAGTGTCCCCCATTGGACAGCAAATGAAACTATCGAAACGCACTTGACTCACAACATAGCATCCAACAATCATGGAAAGCATACGATAGTAGTACTGCTCAACCTGCCCACCTCTTAGCCGTTGCCCGACCCCAAGCCACTAGTGTTGGCAGTCACGAATTCTTGCCAGACGTTTTGCATGTTAGCTTCAGGTGACTCTCGCCGTTGCGCAGCCATATGGCCACCCATCTGGCCATAACTGTTCTCGATGACCATCCCGTAGTCATAGACGGGGAAATAATTAGGGAACTGTCCAGGGATCAGTTCCATCGGCTGGATTTGTGCCTGGGACTCTTGGTGGTACCCTGACGAATCGTATTGGCCCCCCTGTTCGCGTATGGGAGACATGTTGAAAGGTAGAGCATCAGTGTACGTTGGCCCGTTGTTATGCGACGGGCGGGGTGTGTGTCCAAATGTGCTCAAGTAGTCGACGACGGACGGATGTACCTGATTGCTCCCGGACGCCAGGGGGAGTGGCACGACTGGATTGAGCGATGTAGGGGAGCGCTCAGTCACCGATGGTGACGAGTGGGGTGACAACGACTCTTTCTTGGCCACAAGGCGTGTCTGACCACCAAGCGTCGTCAGTTCGTCATCTTCCTCGAATGACCCCGAGTCAGATTGGGTCGAGAGCTGTCGTGTAAGGGGTAAGACATTGCCCCTTCGAAACTCGTTCAAACTGAGGTGTGCTTTCTTCTGGAGCGTAATCATGACTTCCTGTTCAAGAGACGGACAGCCCAAAAATCCCAGAGCGACGACGTAAGCATAACGAAACTGGTGCGCACAGCCAAAGGAAGGGGCTCACCAATACGGCTTCAGCACGGAACCCCCGAGCCGCCTTGGAGAAAAGTTCACAGGCGGAGTCCAATTGGACCAGCGCCGAAGGGGCAAAGCTCATTGATGGGGACCGGGTTACAACAGACCCCAAAACGATCTATCATCAGAATCACATAGGGCGATCCATGAATCTGTCAGCGAACCTCTCCTATCACGGAGCTTGATAAGGCCCGTCAGGGGGTACGTACCGCACATGAGAACATATGGGTCCAAAGGAACCAAATTCGTTCACTAGGCTCCTTCAGCTGGGTATGTAAGTTCCGCATCAGGGCTACGAGCGAGCCTGCACTGCGGTAAGCTGCAATGACAGATGATCCATATGGGCTACCAAGTGGGTCTTTGGGGTGGTCAGTTACGGCACGAGCAAAGAAACTCCGGTGGAGGTAAAGGAGGTCTGATGGGGGCGGTGTCAGCGCTGCTCTACTACGGGAAAATAAAAACCGAAAGGCCGAGGTCCAGATTCCAGAGTGCCATCGAGGAACTTACTCATTTCCCGTATAGCAAGCACTATATGTCGTTGCAGAATTAACGAAATGTCCTCCTGATGATGGCGTGTTTCCGGTGACGTGGAGTTGCCAAATCCAGCGACTTGCAAATTGGGGGGAACGGGAAATGCGCGTAGCTTGCGATCCAACTGAAGCACTGTTGGGTACGCGGGTGTCTTGGCGCCGAAGGCTTGATCATGCACGACGCTCATACACTCTGATGCAAAGCGGTGTTTCCAGGCATGAACTACCAAACAACAGTGACCGCATCAGAACTAACCTCACCACACCAGGTATTACTCACAAGATTCATCACCGAGTTCTCCAGAAGGCAGCTTGCAGTCAATATGCGACATATAGAATGATGGTGGGCGGCCGAATGTCCAGCACTGTGATAATGATGACCATGAGATTCTACTGCGCATATCTTAGTCGCACTCGCCTGCCATGAATCGTATGTGTATAGCTCCCAGAACAACTCGCGACGACGGAGAGATTCCTTTTCGTCCACCGCCCATTTGCTTGGATCGCGGTCTGTAATAGGTTAGTAGAAATGAGTGGCGTGAGTATACATCAACAAGTCAAATGATGGGACCCACGCAGGCCGATCTATTGTTCGCAAAGGGGAATTGTGGTTAGCAACTATTATTTTCATTGGGATAAACCAGGCACACTGACACTTTGTGCAACCTTGATAGCTATCCCAATGATAGCCCACCGGGTACCAGAATTGGAGCCGTGCCTGTCTGAGAGGAAGAGGTAGAAGGTCATGAGGAACTACCAGAAGTTCAGCACCATATCTAGGAGGAAAGAATAGTACATACCAGCGCCTGTACGGCACTGACAGTGGGGTCCTCGAAAAGTGAACTTTGGAACAGGGACGCACGCGCCAGTTGGTGGTACTTTTCGGCCTCTATATTGTAAGCTGACTGTTTTACATCCATGAGGCTTCCGATGGCGAGAATCATGAACATGAGAGAGAGCTTGTGGGAAAGAAGTGGGTCATCGGAGGGCGGACCAGCATCTGGGGCATAAAATAGCGGATATATCTCTTCGTAGAAGCTCTGTTGACTAATCGGGTTGTACCTGCAACGGTGTGTGAGTGTCTGCAATGACCCGAGATTGAGATACCCACATCCAAGCACCGAGAAGGTAATACACCTGACACAGATGTCGTGCTTTGGATGGTTCGGGAAGGTACCAAAAGTATTCTCGCAGTCGAACATTTTCAACTTCGAGGGTGTGAGAAGTCGGGACGATTGGGAATGCTCCACTTCGTGACAAAACTTCGGGTGAAAGAATATTCTGGAGTGCAGACAACCGGCCAAGTTCGGTCTCCTGGTCCTCAAGAACTTCATTCTAGAGGTGGGAATTATAAAGCAGGACACGATAAGCTGCATTGAGATGATTACCTGCAAAAAATACTGAAAGACACATGTATGAGTACTATGTTCGTGAGCTGAGGACTGTGACTTACCCAAGAATTTGCTATGGAGCCGAAATATTTGGCACCTCCGGAGGCACTAATGGAAAGAGACCCGAATGCGTCAACAATCTCGCCATTTTGCTCTTCTTCCTTGATCTCCGCTTTTGGGGTATTACGATGATTGGAAGGTTCTCTTTGCAGTGGAGCCTTTATTTGGAGGAGGTCATCTGTCAGCAACGGGTGCTTATCAGGTGAGACAACGGAGTGGGAGTATCTAAGAGCGTCCTCGAGCTCGCGAACTCGATTGCAGAGTTCGGATATCTTTTCGTGAAGTTCCTGTGTGGAAGCCAGTACGAATCTAGGATTTTGTTGGATGATGAATGAAATCCATGGGACGATACGCAGCACAAACCTGTTTCCTTGGCCTGTAGTTAGCGAGCCTAAGACATGATTGAGACGAAGCACGATGTAAGAGCTAGAGAAGATGACATACCGTCAGGACAGATCGCACCGCAGCCGCGCTTTACGCACGAGCCACAGGGAATATTCCTGTCGCAGCGTAGTTTCAATCTGGAGAAAAGATAGGGAGTTGATCTGATAGTTGTATGATAGATATTGAGTTTTGGACATACCGTCTACATTCAGCACAAGATAGCCGTGTCGCGCCTTTTCTGCGTTTCTTGTTGGCATCGGCGAAGATGTTTGACTCCATAGGGTTGGTGGAGGCGATGGACGCAGACACGAACAAGCGTATGGCAGGAGGCAACTTGGAGGAATTCGAGATGGCACAATTATAATTATCGAAGGGAGACCCAAAAATAACCTTATGTAAACCTGGTTCAGAACCTGGTTCAGAGTACCCCGATCTCGGATTGCCCGGGTTTAGATCATTGGTCCGGAAGCAAATTGCCAGCATTTCCCTCTTCGCGGGATCGAAACGGAGTCGGACAGTGACAAATATAGTAACCCCTCCGCAGAAGAGTCACGGCGTCACAAGAAGACGGCGATTGCACACCGAGTGAACTTTGCCAAGCGAGCCGTGGTACCAGCAGCACCATGCACTCCTTGCCTCTGACTGAACAGCGCACACCGTGGAGCGACGTGTCTGAACTCTAGAAATCCTTGAGATAGAATTCCTGCATCCGTGCAAACTTAGAATAGGCTCAAACCCTTACCCACCTCGTGTTGTGGCCGACCGTCGGCATGCCAAGATTCTCTCGTGGTTGATGTCCAGAATTCACACAAATCAAGTCTCGCTAGCTGGCATTCTGCTGTCCTCTGACCTACACTAACGAGATCCTTGTCTTCTTGCGGCGAGTCTCCAAATTTTACTCTGCACGTCCGCGGGAGACTTTGTCTGCTGCGGTACCGGCTCAACAGAAAGCCATACTGATCACAGCTCTGGGACCCTCGGCCTCCGTACACATAATATCAACACAGTCGAAGGACGACCACCTCGAGTCTCAGGAGAGGGCCACACTGCTGGGATGACTTGATCTAGAGCTGGGTGGGGCTTTCTTCTCGTAACGTTTCAGCGAGACTCGTCCTCGAAACGTTGGCTGGTTGCTAGTTTGTGTGGGAATGTGGCAATATTAAAACATCCTGTCTCTGGATAAGCTTTGCCCAGGCTTGTAAAGAAGTTGTCCAGCATGGATGGACATATGAAAGACGAATCGATGTATTCACTAACCACTCGCGGGTACAGGGCCACCTCGTGCCAGTCCCTTTGTCAGCAGGACTGTCACGCGGGCATTGAGGGGACCAAATGTATTCTTCGAGGTTGGCCTGTCATTGATGACAGCGTGCCGCCCTTGCATTCGTTCGACCACCGTCCATGTTATCACATATATCCATAGACGGAATCGCACCTGATGGCCACAACATACTCAGGGCGCACACCTCAAGCCATCCCTGGCGGTTCACCCTAGCACTCCTTACACGTGATCTCCCCTCTCTCGCAAATCATCGACACAAAGGGCCAGGGAAGTATCTGTGAACTAGTGTTGCTACCCTTGATACATCAATAACACCATTCCTGTGCCCATTGAATGTAGCAGTGACTATTTATAGTGCTATTCCGCATCAAAGTTGACTTGAAACCTCCAGGTTAGCCGAACGGGGCTAGACTTGTTTTACTTGAGCTGAACAAAGTTGCAGTACAACCTGTAACGGCGTGCAATAGTGCCCGTGGTAGGACTGTTCCCTGAATTTGTACATGGGATCTCGAGCGAGCCATGACGGAACGTCACTATTACCTGCGCTGCACGGTCCTGGTCGCATTCAGGTTTATTTCTCATGGTCATATGGTGTGAGGACAAATAAAGAAGACGGAGTAGATTACTTAATGCAGAGCAGTGGAATAATAGGTATACGTAGAACTACAGCGGCAATGATGATGGACAGTGAAGCTTTGGAGTGCGACGTAGGGTACCAGTGCAATCCGTGTATATGAGCATTGGTGTGCCGGGATACTCTGTGATACCAACGAGATAGTAAATGTTCAGGGAAACAGCAAATGTCCAGGAAACTTTGGACCAGATCATGGAAGAATATCCACTGGCTCGCATATTGCGAGAATCCATGTAAGCCCGATCCATGTGTGGAGGTGCGGCCTGCGGACCGAGGTAGAGTCAATCACTGACCAGTGCCCACTTCCCGTCTGCGTCTACGTCTCTGGCTCATTGCTCGTAGACGGTGAAGTTCACAAGATCTACATAAATTGATGCCGCCGCTCATGATAATGTTCGGCGAGGTGAGCATCCTGCGCGACGCATCAGCCGGATGAACGTGTGTCTTTGTTCATGACCTACTGTTGTTCACACGTCTCTTCGCAATTCCGACAAGGTGTTTCATGAAGTGGGCTATGGACACAATACTCGTACATGCAATAATCCTGTGTGGTTCGTCGTTAGTGAGGAGGACGCTTAATCTTGGGCAGGCATACCATCCACCAAGGGAGGTTATCGCGGATGGAAAAGTGACCACATTCGTACTGCAACCACCTGGGTTCGACCACCGCACACATAGCAAGAGCTTGGATGGCTAACGACGGCCAAGCACGGTTGACATCGAGCCCTCGTCGTCCCGGTTCATATTTATACCGATGGCTACGAGGTGCCCGACGAAAAAAGAGGTCCAGGTGTCGTGAGCCAGCGCCACATCATGGAGGAACAGTCACCATGGGGTGAATGACGGGGTCCCAAGTCGTTCTGCTTGACCGATGGTGCCGCGCGATGCTTATCAAGTGGAGCTCTCTGTCTAGTCGACCAGTTAGCGCTGTTTGAGATAACGTACGACGCCAATTTATGACATCCGTTTTGGAGCCCAAGTGGCGGTCTGGGGTGTGAGCCCAAGGTGTTCTGCTGGGACTGGTACATTGTTCGCTACCGCCATTGCATCTGTAGCTGCCATCGGCGGGGTGGCTGGAGAACGCGAGTCGCCATGAATTGAGCACTCGACGAAAATGTGGAAACCGTGGCTGACGCCAACTTGAAGTTCGACGTCAACGTACAACGTTCAGGCCACAGGTGACCGTAGGAGTCGGCCCAAAAAGATTCGGCTATGATGGAGCCTAAATCGATTAGACGCCCTGTGCCCGGTGACAATTGATCTCCAAGCTTTGAATTCAATGAGTCGTAGATGCATCGCTGAAAGTCTTACGGCATACGGGGTATGGATTATTAGTTGGAGCGGTAACTTACCTTAGTCCCAGTGGTGCCCCGGTGGGTGTTATCTTTCGGAGGGGAGATCAAGATGAGGTTTGAAGCCTGAGCTCGAGGTACGTTAATCTTATTAACTATGTTGTGTACAGCACAGGCGAATGAAAAAAAGACATATATGTACACACGTGACAGGTTTCATGGAAATTGCCCAGCTTCTAAGCGAACTTATTACTACAGCAGGTGTCATATTATAGGCTATATGCTACAGTCCCAGTCATCAAAGTGTATCATATAGACCAGAACGACCACCAAAAAACCTGTCCAGAAGTATCAGATCCGAGGACTCATCAGAAATCCAGATTCCCAATGGAATGCGAGAGACACGATCTGTCAATCATATGACAACAGGGTCGAAAGCACCTTCCGCACCAGAGAAAGAAGGAAGTTGGTCTGTCTTTCTCTCCGGACTCGCTCCCAGATCCCTTGCTGGAAAGCCCGACGTGACGCTCGTCGTGTCTTTGACGAGGACGCTAAGTCGCGGGAGTTCGCTCGCGGGACTAACTGGCTCAGCGAGAGATTCTTCGATAGATGACGTATCTGACAATCCATTGTATAGCGCTTCTTGTTCTGCGCGCAGGGGTCTAATGGCGGTTATGGAAGAGATGCTGGCGTTTCGGGCACCAAAGAAATCACCAAGCTTCCTCGTGAGTGGCTGTGGAGGGGGCGACGATATATGGTTGGGCACCACAGTAGGGATTGTGGCAGGGGTAGCAGGGGTCACAGGGACAGGGCTTTTGACTGGGGTTTCCGTTCGCCAGAGCTTGAAGCCCCATCCCCCGGTGGATTGAGCGCTTTTCTTTGCTTCTGCCTGGGAAGATGGCGCTGCAAGTGACAGGGGAGGTGTCCTGTCTATAGAGCTCCCTGAATGTGTCACGGGAGCGCCGACGTTGTTCTCCTCGATGAACGCGCGGAGAGCGTTGACACATAACTCAGAAGCCTCACGCGCCTCGTTCGCCTCGCTCAATTCGTGCTTTACTTCATCTAGCTCCACCCGCAGATAGTTGACCTCTTTGCGAAGAATTTCAACCTCTGCCGATTCCTCCGGATGAAAAACGGAGGGAGGTGGGGATACGCGCCCATATATCCCAGAGGCCCTCCTAGACACGGATGGTTGGTGTATTTTGTTCATCTGCATCGCGTTATCGAGGAAAGAAAGATGCACAGGACTGGGACTGGGGTACGGGGAGCTGCCATCAAGTCTTGAGAAGCCTGTATCCGAAACAGACGAGATGCGTCGATGTGCATTGATTCGGCCAGGACCTAATCCGGTCAATGGAACAAACGACGCTCGTTTCGATGATGGGGGAGCCCCCAACGCGGGGAGCCCAGCTCTGGATAAATCTAGCCCAGAAGGCACCTGACTTAACCTTCGACTTTCAGACTGGAGGCGCATGAGTCCTCGCCTAGAGAAAAAAACGTCGACAACGATAAGGTGCGCAGCGACGCTGACCAACGTACCTGCTCTCCTCCACCTTGGTCCGCAACACTGAGATGGTATCCTCGTCGTCCTTTGCCTTGTTGTTTGCTGTGTCGACTTCCTCCTGCAATTTTGAGCACTTGTCTGTCATGTGAGCGAGGGTGTCTGCGAGATCATCTTCTCTCGCTTGATACTCGGACAGCGATTGAGCGAATTCGTCTCGCTGGCGTGTCACATCCGCCAATGATGTCCTAAGGCCCGTTATTATGTGGGACAGGACTTGTGGGTCGAGTGATTGAGGCCGCTTAACATCTACAGGTGTAGGGGGAGGCAGAGATTCGTTGTCGAGCTGACGCTCGAGCTCTAGGGTGAGGTCAATGGAATAGGGTCTTCGAGTGTCGTTGACCTGGTCGTTGCTGTCATCGACGGTGGACATGTTTGACTGATCGGAGGCTGGAGAGTGGCTATTGCAGCTCGAATTTAGAGACTGTTGGCTCTTTGTTGGGATGTGCAGCGAGCACGTCACGTCCCTGCCATTCACGACAGCCGGGTTGTGGACTTTCGTAATTTCAGCAGACCTGCCTTTTTGGGTTAAGCTGCTGAATGTTTTACACTAGGTTTTTTGGTCCACAGGACTGGCCAAGTCACCATGGAGTCTGGACTAGCACTGAGCGTAGTACTTGCACCGCATCACCTTGAACGGCGATCAGCTAGCAACATCCGTGAACTCCCGTTTTCATGTATCGTATCTTGCTGTTGTACACATTTTACAATTTTCGAAGAACTGCCCAACTAACATAATCCTTCGTCAACATTCTAGTCCAATACCCCGCGTCGGTAAATGGTCGAGACAGAAACATTCTCTAGCTTCAAACGCAACTGTCCTCCTCAAGAGTGTGTGAGAGGATCGACGCAAATTGTACCGTCGCGCTCGCTCCAAGGGTAGCCCCACCGGTGGAGCCATTCCCTGACACCTGCTGCGAGGCGAGCACGAGAAGCACCCCTGGCTGCGTCTTGTGTCCCTGTGTGTTTTTCTTCCCCAACCACGGCGTATGCTGCAACATGCCATCAGAAGGTACCAAAACAACGAGGAAGGATACCGACCAAGGCCTAAGAAGTGCTCGCGTTCCAGCTTTCAACACAAATTAGTTCTTCCGGGACTCTGCGAAATGAACATTAATGAACACTCACTGCCAGTAAGAATTCTTCCAGAACCTCAGTTGCCTCGTTAGAGTGGAGTCCGTGCAAGTCAAGCATTGCCTCGGTCCTCTCTTCCGAAGACAACTTGGAATCACCACCCGTGTCCTTACTTGCAATACCCAAACAAACACCGAAACCGCCGCCGCACGGGCGTCCACGCGCACTCCGATCGCCGAAGTCGTCCGACCAGCTCAGCTCACGGTTCTTGACAGCTTGCTCGGTTTGTCTGGCGCGTTCTCGTACAAGTTTACCAGCAGCTTCTGTCATCTCGCTGCTCATCTTGGCGTTAAGTTCGTGGCCTTCCCTACTGAATCGCTTAGCAGCAGAACCATCTCCTCGTCTCCATGCATCAGCAGCCCGCGAGAGACAGGCATTTCGAGCGGCACCGAGCTGCAGTGCGCGAGAACGATAAGACATGTACATGTTGTTTACCGACTCTCCAGTAGGTAGGGTAGGGAGGAGCAATGGGGGCCGCAACTTGATGCGCGGAGAAGGTTTCGGTGCGACTATGGTGGTTCGGAGTTGGAGATTGTCTGCTGAACCGGTGCTTGCGAGGAGTTCGCGGCGAGCGGCCACGGGCACTACTGCTGGTGCGGGACGTTTGACTGCAGCTGCGAACCGTGTGCGGCCTGGATCGTGCTGCGGGTTTCCACCGTGGCCCCTTCGGGTCCTTCCTGCTGCAGTGTTGTCGAAGCCCAATGCAGGGAACTCTTCGGGGGGCGGAGTGGAAGCCCCCGTCGAACGCCCGTTGTTGTTGTTGTAATTCAGATTTGTGCGAGAAAGCGCGTTCGTGACGGTGGTGACATCGATTTCATTGGGCAAGTGGTGCAAAAATTCGCATTGCTCTTGTTTTGCACATGTACCGCGCAACCAGAATCGGCATAAAGCGCGCTCGAGATCGTGACTGCAAACGAAAAAGAGTCAGAGGTGGAAGAGCTGCCGGAACAAACAATATCTCTTATACCTGAACCGACAATCTGCTCTCAAACATTCACCTGCTAGATAATATCTGCATACCCTATTCCCGCCTGGCACAGGCCGCGCATTGGTACCCCTTCCGGGTGACCTGGTCGGATTTGTATAGCTAGCTCGCCCGCCGCGCAACATAGCCGCTGGACCGTCCCTTGTGACCAGTGTGACACGGTTGCCCATGGACTGGACCCTCGCCTGTGAGTGTTGCGGTGGTGAAGGTAATGCACGATCGATGAGCCAGGCCATCGCTTTCTCGAAATCATATCCATTCTGTAACAATGCTTCCTCGAGCTCGGATGGGGCAAGCGTCGAGCCGAAAACGGAACTGAGGACGTCAAGGGGCGTCATGCCGTCCGTGAGATAACCAGACGTGTCCGGATCCTCACCCGGGGTGTCGTAGTGAGAATCGTGATCACACTCGGTGGGATAGTACGCATGTGCACGGGGGTCATCAGGAGAAAGAGAGGGATTCGAGAGGGCGGAGTCGGACCATTGATCGAAATCCGTGACTGTGATCGGATGGAAGGAGTGAGGAGCAATATTTGGCGCAAAGGGGTCAAAGGGGTCGTCCTCGTCCTCGTCCTCACCCAGTCTTGTGGATGAGCGGAGTTGGCTTGGTGTTACAGCTCGCGAAGGAATGTTCTGGTCTGGGACAAGCGGTGCAGCGATGGCGAGATTAGAAGTAACTCTGAGTGGGCTGTGAGACCACATCTCAGGTGATGGGGTTTCGGTTCTTCCGTAACCAGATAACGTAGCAGGGTTAGAGGAGGCTGCAGAGAGGGGCCGGGGGATGGGTTTGAATTCCGTAGCTTTAGCACTGAGCAGTCTAGGGGACGAAATGGGGGATGATGGAAGGCTAGCAGTGAACTGAGCATGTGCTTGGGCGGCTTGAGCATGTGCAAGAACGGGTGAGTTCATTGGCGATACACTACGAGCGGAGATATATGAGGATGCGTTACCACCGACGAGTGGAGAAGTGACAGGGGTGTGTGGTCTGCGGAAACTGGTAGCAAATGGAGAATTTGGAACCGAAGATGGGGTATCAGGTCTATTGAGTCGAACGGAATGAGATGAGGCTCTGGATGAGGGTCGTGATGGGCGTCGAGTTGGCGTGAGGAACAAAAATGGAACTCCTGCTACGTCGTCACGATGTCTGTGCATAAGATCAAGGACGTGTTGCTCCAGCTAACAAGAGAAGATTGAGGATGTAAGGCGCGGATTAGAGAAGAGCCGCTAACCACGTCGTTGTCAACACCACAGTCGGTCTTGAGGAGCTCCTTTAGTTCGTCCTCTTGTTCGTCGGCGAGCAGCGATGCCACCTTGTTCACCAAGGAGGTGCTAACACGGCTTGAATCGTCTCCTTCATCGGTGTCATGTCCTTCAAGTGGTGATCTATGTTGCCGAACTATAGCTGACAGCTGCGCGCGAGTGTGGGGAAATCTCAGGACGTGGTTAACAGAGCTGGCTTCGGGTGTGTTGTCGTTGAAGTGCTCTGCACTTGGCATAGCAAACGCAGAGGGCAGCGTCAGCGTTTGCGGCATGGATGAGGAGTTGCGCACAAAAGTTGGAAAAACAAGAACAGTGAAATCGGAGGTGGAAGATGGCAAGTAGTGATATCCCCATCACAAATAACGTTATTTGTGTTTCATGATAACTTATGTCTCTTATTGTGATGGGTTCATCTGATCCCAGTGGCCTCAGCAGGCGGGCATTGGTCTGGTTTGATTGGTTTGATTCAAGTCCCTTCACTCGTCCCATTGCACAAGTACATATTCCTCTTCCCAACACTCTTTCGAATTTTTACCTCCCTCGTCGAGACAACAGTTCCTCTCACAGGAAAATACCATACAAGTACCCCATTCCATTCCCCGGCTCCCTGGCTCCTTGGCTCGTTTAAGAGCATCTTGGACTGCTTTGATTCTCTGCTCGTCTGTCAATTTCCGTACATCCGCGTCCTTGTCTATGACCGAGTCCCTCAAGACATTGATAAGATTTGGCATCAGCTGGCATTCGAAGACACGGTTGGACCTGCAAGAGCGACATGAGGGGATGGATGCTGTACTATACGAGCGCTTCGCTGTTGGAGCGACGTTGTAGCCGGTTCTCGTGACAGATAGGGAATCTTGGGGAGGTGCAGGGAAGAGTGACTCGAAAACCTTGTCTGATGCAAAAGGAAGTGGTGTGCCTTTGAGTTGGTACCTGCAATGAGGGGATTCTCGATATAATTCGGCCAGAACTTATGCTGGTGGCTTACCGAAAGCACTGTTCTCCCGTATAACCGACGCGTTTCGTGAAGCGATCGAAGACGTTGTCTACCTCCAGAGAGTTCTCGTACCCCTCCAATGCCCAGGTGGCCTTTTTGCCGGTTTTACCATCGTCTTCAGCGGGATCCTCGATCCGGGCGTTCCCAGGGATCTTGGCCTTGGGAGATTGTGGTATGTACTCCGACATTGTCGACAGGTACATGGCAGGATACGACGGTGTTGCGGTCCATATAGAGTCTCTGAGAGTGACTGAAGCCATGGCTGTTACGAGAGAATGCTCTGATGCTGACGAGCCAATGCTGTCAGTGTCGCTGTGATCATCATCTTGCACTTGATGGGATTGATTTGGGGCGTCGTTGGTTAGTTCACGGAAAATCTGGTCACCGAGACCAAAAGCCATCGGCACAACGGTACCTCCCATCTGAACGACCGATGAGTTTGGGACCTGCGTATCAATGCATCTACTCACAGAAAACGGGTTGGCCGTGGGCGAGGAGTGTTGAGAAGGGTTTGGAGGCGTTTGTTGCGCTAGTTTACGCGCTTCCTTCTTCTCGAGTGTCGCAGCATACGCGGCGTTGTATCTCAAGCCACGCCAGGCTCGTATGCTATTCGTTATTCGTCCCTAAGATGCGTATTGCAACCACGGATGGCAAACCTTACCTTCCAACCTGCCTCTGACAAGAGGAGTGGGCACAACCCCAGATATACAACGCCCTGTCCATGGGGCTCTCTTCGAACGGGCACCACACCTGCACAAGGAGCTCCATAGCGTTCGAGCAGACCTTGCACTGCGAAGAAGAGAACGGAGGCTCCCGTGAAGGCAAGAACGCCTTAAAAAAAGCAAAAAGCAATTAAAATTCCATTGACATGTTACTCATACATTGCACAAGGAGACAAAGCTCGTACAGGAAGACCACCAATACGCGAAACGGCGACATCTTTGATATCGGTTTCACTTTCCACGCTACCGTCAGGAACTCCGAGTAAGACATCCGTCTGGACTCCAGTTGCGAGCTCATCGTCGGAGTCGGACCAGTCATCCTCGATAGGGGCGGGCATGGTGGATACTGGCTGGGAGACGAAGTCAGCGCGGAGTTCTTCGGCGATGGAGATAGAATGAGAATCAGATATGCATGAATGGTAAATTGGAAAAGACTCGTCACAACAGCTGATGCGAGGAAACCTCACACAGCAAGCTCAGACTCGTCATCTAAGTGTTCATCAAACGCAAGGGCAAGACAGTTGCTCACCTGGAGAGATCGAGGACGTTGAGGTGATAGTTTAAATTGAGGAATTTTATCGAGGATGTTATGGTGGACCAAACAGATGTCAACAGAGTGTGCGAAAAACCTTCCCAATTTGCATCTGTTCATTCCGAGGGTCCATGCCGGAAGTTCTAGCCTGTGTCCCCCTGCCAGCAGCCTCA
This sequence comes from Paxillus rubicundulus Ve08.2h10, assembly GCA_000827395.1. NCBI lineage: Eukaryota > Fungi > Basidiomycota > Agaricomycetes > Boletales > Paxillaceae > Paxillus > Paxillus rubicundulus. The sequence continues at coordinate 3,673 of KN824983.1, read as the reverse complement.
AGTTTCCAGCTTCAAGTGGGTCAGGTCTTGACGGGGCCCTTTGCTTTGGCCTCATTTCGGGTCTATACACGTCCCTTTGATCTGGAATGTCTCCTCCAGGTGCGCGGACGCGTAGGAAGATCAGTCTCCAGCCAGCCAAGGTTCTTCCCGCATCGTATGTTGTGGGAAGCCATGTGTCGTGTCATCTCGCGCTGACAGGGCTTGGTGCTACAGACTCAATACTAGGCTATTTCCCAGAATATTCTCATCAAATGTACTCTTCGTGCTAGCACTCTTTGCCGCGAAGGAATCCCTGCTCTCATATGATGTTGGTGTGTTTTGGGTGGTCATGAGAGTGCTGGCGATTGGCGGACTGGGGATGCTAATATGGGAAGGATTGACTTCTGAATTCTCAAAAAAGGGGGAAATTGAGGTGAGCCGTGACCGTTTCAGTCTGCCATATCGTCTGAGAATGCCGTAGTGGACAGCGCTTGGTGTATCATCGTTTCTCCTTTTCTTACAGCAGGCGGCACTTTATACTGCCCTCTATCGGCTTCCTTCCCCGCGGTACGTTCAGGCCGTTTATGATCATCATAGAGACATCTGGAGCTTTCCCGTCAGTGTCCTCCTGTTCGCACATTTCTCTGCGTCGTGGGTGAACGCAATGATAACCCCTGCATCCGTTCGTCGGAATACCATTCACACTTCCTTGCATTCGCTCAATATACCACTGTCAGATATGGCATCCCCTCATCATAGCTTCTTCCTTCCTCCTCTCGTTTTTGTCCGATACCGCGTTGTCCCACCGCAATGCTGCAATCATCCTGCCCGGCTATGGTTGTGTCGTGTTGCACGGCTTAGCTACTTATGCTTTGGAACGTCTCCGGGGTGTGTTGTCCCCAACGATGAGTCCTACAATGGCCACTGCTGCAAGCACATTAGGCGCTGCCCTCCTCGGCCTCCCTCTCTACGCCTTCAGGCGAACGCTAGTGAGTCTTCCTTTCCAAATGTTTAAGTTCTGGCCTAATTTCACCAGCTTGACCTCCCACCATCGCCTGTTCTCCCTCTGCTGTCATTGGCCGTCCTTCCTCTCTTAGCCTATTCCATGGTATTCTTGACACCTGATACCCAAACAGATCAGTATACCCCTTCGCAAGCTGCCCAGGTGTTCTTGCTATCATATCCATTCGCGTTCTTGGCAGCCATTGCCTTGGGGCATCTTGGATTCTCTCAGAAGCCTCATTGGACTGATGTGGTTGTGGGCGCAATGCTTTACTATGGTACGTTCCAACAGTGAGGGTATTGGCATGTATCCACTCACGCGATTATCATAGCTTTATACCCAAGCAAAGAACAAACTCTATCATCCTCCCCACAAACTCCAATCTCGAAGCTCATTCGCTTCTACCTAAACTCAATCCTTTCCGACAACGAGTCAAGAAAGATTTTCTATTTCTTAGCCTTGAACATGTGTTACATGCTCGTGCAGATGCTTTACGGCGTCTGGACGAATAGTCTTGGACTTATCTCGGACGGTGAGCTGTTGTCTGACTGGTGTACAGTCATGTGGGTGTGCTGATGGTTCACGAACATAAAGCGATCCATATGGCGTTTGATTGTATGGCCATCGGTGTCGGGCTTTTAGCATCTATCATGGCCAAGTGGCCTCCCGATGAGCGGTTCACCTATGGGTGAGTATCCTGCCTTGTCGAATCAGTCGGTTAAACAGCTGATGCACGATCGTTGGTAGGTACGGCAGGATCGAGACACTATCAGGCTTCGCGAACGGTATATTCCTCATTTTGATCTCTATCTTCATCGTGTTTGAAGCGGTCCAGCGGATGTGAGTCATGTATTGGTTCTCTCGATGAACATCGTCCCATCTGATGGTACTTCTCATTAGTTTGGACCCCCCAGAGATGTCAACGAGTCAGCTGTTATTGGTCAGTTCTCTCGGACTTGGGGTAAACTTGTTTGGCATGTTCGCGATGGGGGGACATCACCACCACCACCATGTATGTCCTGCTCTTGCACTTTGTGGGTATGGGTAACAACAATGGCGAGTTGTAGGGCCACGGACATGACCATGGGCACGGGCACAAGCATACTGATCACCCGCACTCACACGCACATACCCACAACAATCACATTCACCACCCACATCATAATAATGAAGGGCATACGCTTGGGGATGGCCACGGACATTCACATTCACATTCGCCTCAGGCGCACGCTGAGCATCATGCGCATGACCATAATCACGGAGAGTCGTGCTCACATTCGCATTCGCACCACCATCACCCGAACGAAGACTCGCATTCATGTGGAGACCATACCAACTCGCATACACACGAGCATTCTGACACGCCAAATTCACATTCCGATTCTCGCTTGCATATCCAACCAGTTGAGGCTGAGGAAACGCAAGAAACTCCCAAGGCTTCCATAATCAGAGGTCGGAAACCCCACTCTCGCGGCCCCTCGCTCCAAATCACGCCAGAAAACAGCCAATCGCGATCGGCACCCGCTATTCAAGTTCCGTTCCCACTGTCATCTCCTACAGCGGTAGATTCGCCTATCTCTCCAAGTTATCCGAGCACGCTTAAACATGACCATCATCATCTGCACCACCACTGTGATGACGGGGATGGACATGGGTACATTCCTCATGAATATAGTCATGGACATGGGCATGGACATGATCACGAGGGGCACAGTCATAACATGCGCGGGGTATTTTTACATGTAATGGCGGTACGTCTCTCGTTTTCCGGAAGCGGCACTAGATGACAGCATATATTAGGACACCCTTGGCTCAGTGGGGGTTATCATCTCGACACTTCTTATCCAATACTACGGGTGGACAGGCTTCGACCCTATAGCCTCGCTTTTCATTGCCGTGCTTATCGCCGCAAGCGTTCTCCCACTCGTCATTGATACTGGGCGGGTGCTCAGCTTAGACATGGGGGATAAAGTGACTGGGGTGGAATCAGCTTTGAGAGAGGTATGCCAACGTCTTAACTCATAGCCAAACAGAACAGGAAGCTAAGTTATACACGACATGGTCTGCTGTAGCTCGAGCACATAGATGGCGTCGCGTCATATTCTTGCCCGCGATTTTGGCCTAAAGATTCGACAAGCGTCATTGGGTCTATCCATATCCAGCTTTCAGACCCTGCTTTTCTCTCACACCCGGCAGACGCACCGAGCAATACAAGGTCGAATGTCGACCGCGTGTTGGAACGCGTAGATACCCTTTTGAAAAGCAGGATACCCGGGCTTGAGGAGGTAACGATACAACTGGAGGAAGCTTCGCGGATGCAGTGGTATTGACGACTGGGTGTGGTTTGGAGTGGACTAATTCGATTGGTGCTCGCATACATATGTAATATGTAGTTGCCCGCTCACCACACTTCCCCCCTCCATTGCACTATACAGGTTGAATAACGATGAGCCTCATGTCCAGGGAGATGAGTCACATGGAAGTAAGTGGATTGCGCATGACGCCGTCGAGCTCGACAGTAAGGAGCACTCGAAACGGCGCAAGCACGATACCCAGAAGTCCAAAGAACGGGTCCCGAGGAAGATGTTGGACGAGTCTGTTCGGAGTCACTCGCTAATAGTAACTAGCCGTAACCCGTTGTGACTTCGTCACACAAAAAGGGGAGGGGCATGGCCATAAGCCCCCACCTTT